>JXSR01S072624.1:0-10967 GCA_000969725.1 Ophiothrix spiculata
TTAAATATTATGTTTGACTTATGGTAATAATAAATTACATATTCAGGGGCATGTAACACTTATTTGGTACAAAGTACACTACTGTTTGATCACTAATAATATATAGCCATTTAATGCTAAAGACACAATATTGGTGGCGCTATTTCTATAAATCAAGTTTCCAGGTTTTATAAATCTATGACCCTTCTTTTGGACATTTGTGACATGGATAAGGTAAAGGAGACCAAAACCAAATTTTTTTCATGTTAAATTCACACAACAAATATTTAATTTATGCAATATGCATATAATTAATTTCAAAAAATGAATAGCGCCACCAATAATGACATTTCAAAAAATGTGCTAAAAATGATGTTTTTTGATCTAAAATGAGCCTTTTTTTTGATATAAAACGTGAATTAAATTATGGAAACAAATATTACACTTCAACACATAATACCAGAACTAATTTAAACACTTTTAAGGGCCTGCATGTATTGTAACAGTGCAGTTTTGTCGACAAATTAATAAATGAACCCTCAAACAGTGGTGAGTACCAAGATGGGTTTCCTTGGCGAAAGCTTATAACAAGCTGAATGCCTATCAAGGATATAATAAGTTACAAAACTTGTGAAATTTAATTTAAAAAAAAAAATACAACGAAATTGCAATTTTATAAGTCATCATGGACTTTATCACGTCATAATTACGTAGGCTTAACGCCAGTGGACGGTTATGGTTGTCAGAAAGTGTGAGTTTATTTTTGTCATTTTATATACCTTGTTGAACTTGTCTCAAATTGTCCTTTCTCTGTTAACTTAATGTAAATTGATCTGTTGTTTGTTTGCCTTTTTCAGCATGCTGCTTACAAAGGATTATCGCAAGTAATAATTTCACGAATTGTAATAATCATACCACATTTAGGTGAGTTGAAATTCATTCATACTGAACCATATACAGATGGCAGTGTAGTCATATTTTGAGTGTAAAATGATTTGGGTTTGGTTTTCATGCGCATACCTGTATAGCTGGCGCGGTCTCTATAAGATTTAACACTAGAGAGACCGTTTTTACAGCATTTTTATGCATGGGCAAATATTTTCCTAATATTCTACAAATTCAGGGAAAGTTACTGGTAAGTCATAATTTATATAATACTTTATGTAAATACTCTCTAAAAATAGTTAGTTCCCCCCCCCCCTGTAATACTGTACTGTATAACGTAATAATATGCACTGATGTACAATATTTCACGCAGGTGGCATTCCTATCGTAATGGAGGCTCTTCTACGACGTCAGTGGTTTCGCAGAGCACGCTGGTTACACGTCCCACTACAAGCTTGCATTGTTGGAGCAGCGTAAGTAATAGATAAGGCACTGGAGCACAATTAGGCCGCAACTCGGCTTGCTGTAACTGGCCACAACTTTGAATTTCCAAGATGGTCACCTTAGGCCACAAAAAAATGTTTGGTTGCCCTCCACCGACCTACCCTATTATCCAGCCCGACCCAAACTTTTTTTATTGATTTTTTTTTTCTAAAAAAATATGCAAAACTTACCGAAAACTACAAAAAAAAAGTTATATTTTTGCTTTTTTCGATATTTTTAGAATGTCCCAAATCACTACAAGAAGTATTTGATTGTTTTGATTTTGATGTCGCCGGGAAAGTTGTGAAGGCTGGAGCGGCAGATCCCCGGGGGCCGATTGACCTAGCAGTCCGTGGAATTTAAAAAAAACATTAAAAAAAAAACCACTCGACCGACCGACCCTCTCTGAAAAAAGCTCTGGAGGGCAACCAAAGATTTTTTTTTATTTTTTTTTTATTTTTTTTTTTGGGGGGGGGGCTTGATAGGCTTGATATATACACCTCGAGATTTTTGTATTTGTAATAATCAAGCCTACGGGGATCATCTTGAAAATCATAGCTGTGGCCAGGTTGCGAGCGGCCGCACAGTTGTGAGTCTGTGCTCCAGCGCCTAAAAGAAACTACTAAATAATTGTGTATTGTATCAATGTTTAAAAAAACGGTTACTGGGTCATTCCAATCTCAAATGTCACAAACAAAAATGTTACACGATCCTGCCCTTGAATTTGAATGAGCTTGAGTTAGAGTCTTCCAGGGCTGCTGCATACCTGAAAGATATCCGAGGCTCATTCGAATTGAAGGTCAAGAACATGTAATGTTTTGGTAACGTTTGTGACATTTGAGATTGGAATGACCCTCCTGTTCTTTTGTAATTTTTTTAGAGAGGGACATTTGTCTTTATTCATTTGGAGAGATGAAACAACAACGATGCTCGTGTTGGGAAGTGAGTTGCCAACCAATAGATGAGGGTGGGGCTAGTTGGCCCTCGGGGCGGGTTGGCCCACCTTGTGTTTCTGCTCACGTGACGTGACGAGAAATATGTAACTGGTGATTTTTGGTTATGCATAAAGCATCAAATTTACCATAAAATTTACAAGACCGAACTCAGCTCTTTGTGCGAGTTATCAATAAAACGAGTTTTTGAGTTACTCTAGTAATCTTTTTGAGCAAAAGTAATTTTGTACTAGTGTCAAAATATTACTTCGCTGGTTCAAGTTATTATTATCGATTACGAGGTATGGTACATGTCCAACATATTATGAGATCAAATCCTCAAATCAAAACGTATCTTTTTAAAATATCGATATTGTATTAATTTATTATGTCATTTCATCCTAAATGGAGATTTTGGTATGCAGAACATTCCCGTGCTTCACTTAAAAAAACATAGGATGGAAGAAAAAAGACTGACGTACTTACACAATTGGTCATAAATTATGTTACTCATTTTTCAGCCGATTTCTATTATTTTTCTACATTTGAAAGTATGTTAAATTTGGTTTACTAAAACAACAAGAATTTTATTATTTGGTGCTTTTATCAAGGTCAGGGTCATCTGTAATCCGTGCATATTTTTTTTTTATTATTCATAGTACATACTGGAAAGATTGGTACACAAAATATGCAGTTCTAACAATAATATCCCATGAATCATCCATTGTTAGCAGGGACTATAAAATCGTTAGAACTTATCGGCACATACGTCATCAGTTCAACAAAGACCTCAAACATTACCTGACGTGTTGAAACAATAACTCCTTTTTCATAAGTTCATAAAGGAAGTTTGTGTTTTAGTTTGATTCTGTCGTGTTTGTTACATTAACATCTATTCTGCTTTTGTTGTAACAGGCTGACTGTCAGTGTTCCTTTTAGCTTGGCGTTATTTCCACAACGAGCGTAAGTTCAAAATCCAACATTCTATATTTTTATTCTTCGGGTAAATATAACCCGATACATACCTTTGGTCAACATGGTCAACATTGGCAGAATGACTTTCTTCCCCATGTCATTTTGTCCATCGGGACAAGGTCAAACTCGGTTAAATGCGATCATCTTGTCTTTTCCAACTTGAACACAGGATTGTACCCCTCCACAATGTTAGGCACAACCCTTACGCTTGGGACATTATTCTATACATTAATATCGGATTAACTGAAGTTACTGGCAAATATTGTATTAACTAATACCAGAAGAAAATATTATTACACATTACAGGTGTTGGTGTATGTCTTCCAAGTTTGTTCTGATATTAGACGAACTACTGAACAGATTTTAATGAACTAAAGCTAAAAATAGTTAATTATGTATGTGCTTTTTCGGAAATGACTAGTGATAGCATGGAAGACAGTAAAAGTAGGACAAATTACGTCCCAATGTTGACGATCAAAAAATATGAACCAAAACGAGGGCGAAAATGGCGATCACGTTATGCATCATGGCCGATCAATGCAAATTTGAGTGTCAGACACATAGATTTTTATTGAATAGTTACGATGCAGCACGTAATCGCCTGTAGACCTTTTCAAACCGATCTTTTCCGAAGATACCCGAAAACTTGAACAAATTCCGATCGTTTCCGGGAAATAAACAGTACCTCAGTGCCTAATCTTTTGACGAAGTTCGACACTTCTACAATATGTTTCCAACAACGAAGAACGTTGCTGTTTTATCATGCACTTTTGCAGTACTATCATGTTTTGTTTTCACTGTCATCTGCCGACTGCAACTGTGGCACGGGACCATGTTTTCCGAAGTTTTCCGATCACTGTTTGTACACTCGTTTCTAGTTCCGATTTTCCACCAACAACGAAAATATACAAAAGGAATCATGATCTGTAGTTATTGTAACTGGTACAGCTTAAAGTAACCCTCCTCTAACCAGGGGGTGGGCCTAAGGATTTTCCCCACACCATAAAAACGCAAAAGCAACCGACCCCAAGGTTTTGGGTAATCTCTTTTAATCCTTTGCGGTCATTTTGATGAAAGAATTAGGGGTTACCACCTAAGATGGTGTTAGGGTATGCCGTCAAAGTTGGGGTGACCACCTAAGATGGTGTTAGGGGATGCCGTCAAAGTTGGGGTGTAGGGGGAGGGGCTTGTTGCAACCCGGTGACATTTTTGGCAATTTTAAATCACCATTTTTAAAAACATATGCATGCTATGAGGTTGAATCTTGCAGGGCATGATAGAATACCCATTCCCTTCTGGCTTTATTTGCACAAAAAAAATAAAGAATGACGATCTGTTATTAGAAAGATTTTGATGGCCATTTTTGCTAAGATTCCGATTTTACGACCTGAAAGACCTTTATGACGTCATAATTACGTAATGCCTTGGCCGATTTTTGTCATCCTTGTATCGTTGGATAGGGGAGGACCATATTACCTATCTATTGATAACAAAAGCAAATTCATAAGGGATTCCGTTTCAGAAATGTGGGGAGGGCCTAGCCCTCAGTTAGAGTGTTACAAAAAAGGCTTGGTTAGACGAGATAGAAGAAAGTTGCGTCCGAAACGTCAGCATAGTATTTTCTTATTAAAACATCGTGAAACAAACCTTCTAGTTTCATTCTTCTTTAATATGTTTTACCAACGATGTAACGTGGACTTGCCATTTTTTATATTTGGTTAGACGAGGGTTGACCTCAGATTAAAACGTTCTTCATATTTCAACCTTCAGAGTAGTGTGGGCTCTCCACACGGTCAAAAGATTGACGCGCGATCGTGTGGACACAAACTACACTTCGGAAATGTATATTCATCCGGATTCATCTGGATTTGACGCTCCCGTGTGGAGAGCAACAGTAAGGAAATAAAGAAATCATCAAGATAATGCATTTTCCATATTCTTTGATTTCAAACATGCACAGATCAATCGCCACGACACATCTAGAAACATCACTGAAGCAGAGGATATCTGAACAATATGGTGACACAATAGACAGAGTTTATTTCAACAAAGGATTATGACGGTCGAATTTATATTGGAATTGTGATTGAGTAACAAAATGTTTGTGTAATGGTTTAGTTTTATAGAACACGGTGGATTTGCTAAGTGATTTTTGTATGATGATGTGGAAATAGATGAAATAGTGCCCATTATCATGATTATTCGCCAGCTCACTGTGCTCTTCATCATATCATGATAATGTCACGAGTGATACCATGCAGACAAATGCCATGTACATATCAGTAACGGTCAATTTTCATGAAAGTAGTGCATTTTGTCGATTTTTTTTTTGTCTTGAAATTTCAATTTTTGGGTCTAAATCATTATTTTGTATAGGCATTGCCTATAACGGGAAAAATAATTTCGTCAACAACACTTCCACTGTTTTTTTGCAGCATGGTCTTAAACATTTTGTATGGCAAAAGAATAGGGTTTATTACGTTATCCAAAATTAAAATTGCCGAAAACCGCGCACGGTTATTATCATCAAAGATTATATTTGGAGTAAATGATATTTTGTATATTATAAAGCTTGAATATTAGATAGTTCTCAATAAATATGCTTTATTAGATATGTTTACCACGTTATCCAAAATAATGGAATTTGGTCAAACAAATTATCATATATAACAATAATGAAGAAATTGTTTTACTTTTTTCACAAAGATATTACTTATATTATACAGGTATGTAACATTATATTACATACATATACTTTAATAAACGTATGAAGCCCGTCCAACATACTAAACGATAACGTAACAAACATACACCTATGTCAAAATTTGTATTATTTTTTTAATCAAAGCCATGGTATCTTTACGTCATGTGATTAATATTGATGTAGCTAGCGTAGTTACTGAGAAACGGATAACGTAATAAACATCCTTAAAAAGGTTGCAATTTTCAAAAAGTTCAACATCTTCTAGACTTCACAATTGTTGCCACAGGATGAAGACAACATTATTTCCTATTGTCACATATTGTTTACTTTAAAAAAAGTTGCATAGCTATTATCTTGATGAAAGTTTTACCTAGTTTACTTTCCGTTTTTTGCCACGGATAACGTAATAAACATGGATTTCACGGACATTGTTTTTTGATCTCAAACATCTAAAAATATAGTGAAAGTGTGGAAACAGGCATCAAAATATAATTTATACACATGATCGTCATCAACAAATGCCAATATAAGGAAGAACAAAAGGTAGTATATATTTTCCTGATTTTTTATAATAAAGGTATTGCGTTTTGGACATCGATTTTTAGCTATTTTGGGGTGTTTGAAGGCCGATATCTCGCAGAAAACTTAGTTGAAAGTATGGAAAACTATACATGTCAGTTCGACAAACCCTATCCATTCACAAAGGTTTTATTCCAAATAATCATCTTGGTATAAAATGTATGGACCAAAGACACAAAAAATTGCAAAATTCGTCATGTTCTGTTACCGGTGTTGTTTCCAACAAGGCAGTGGCTGCACTATTTAGTCCAAAGATTGACATCTAACCTTCTAATTCAGCTGGACGTAACTCTTGCTCGGGAGTTGCTGCAATGTGTTACTTTAAATTAAATGAACCTATATTTTGTGACTTTTCCAAAAAAAAAATCGTTACAGTGTAATCATATGCAATGTAATCATTTTTAACAAAACTGTAGCCAATTTGCAATAAGTTTCTAAAAGTGCAATTAATGGAAAAGTCATATTTATAAAAACAAATAATTGAATACCAGAATGCAAGACTAAACCAAGCCCACTTTTTTTCAAAAATGAGTTATACACAGGAGAGACTTTCATAGCTAGGGCTACTTTGTTCGAGAAGGACAAAAATGAATCCGCACCGTAAGTGCCTCCAATTAGTCCTTTATGTATTCAAAAGATGCCAAAATCCATGGACTTGAGTCAGTGTTGCCTACATACACATTTTTTTTAATTTTTCAATTTCGTCAAATAAAATCAATCAAACATCACAAATCGTGTCCTGCGGATCGCAAAATGAAAACAGCGTAACATACTTACAGACACTGCCGTATAGTAGCCAGTTTAAATTTCAATGGATGGAAAATGAATGGCGAAAATGGCAAGTGTAACGCCTGGTATTGAAGTTGTAAAAATTATTTTAAAAAATAAAACCGCATTCCGCGTTAGGTTTTCAAATTTAGGTGAGCTTTGAGACAAACAATTAAATTAGTGTGGCCTAAAGCACATATGAATGCAAAAGTGACCCAAGTCCACTGTCTTAAATAACCTCCTGCAAAGCATTACAAGCACAAATGCTATAGAAAAATCATGTTTCATATGGCAATTGTATTTATTCACCTTCAGACATACTGTGAAGTTGTTGTGTTTTCTTAAAAACTATTCCAGTGGACTTTGGTCACTGTTGCATTCCGATATTCAATTATCAAGTTGTAAAAACTTAGATAAAGATTATACGCTATTAAGGTGGCTTAGCACAGATGCGGTGTCGGACACGAGTGAGCTGATATCAGCGGTGTTGGACACAATTTCAAAGTATTTATCGCGGGCTTTTAGCGTACTTTCTGGCGTACTGTATCTTGCGCTTTAATACAACGCGATCTTACACGTGCGTCATTTTTATATTCACGCATAAGACCATGCGCGTTACTCCTGATGACGCAGGGCTCAAGGCGCACAGTGCTTAAGGTGTTACTCATTGCTTAAAAAATTCAAATTTTTTGCTTAATTTTGCTTAATATCTCAAAAAGTAAGTCGGTGACCATGTATTTTTATTACGGTTTTTTAAAGAACTATATATGGACCAAAACATATGTGAAAAAGAGAGAAAAAATAGAGCCGTTTTTTAATTATAGGTGTTTTTGTCCGATTTATTTTGATTTTACCATAGAAATCAATGGTAAAAAGTGGTAAAACATAGTGTTTTTGAAATGGATTTTTCTCAAAAACTAAGTCGGTGACCCCCATTCTTTATTTCAGAAATGTGATTAGCACATATGAAAACACCATATATCAAAAAATAAGAAAAATAAATAGAGGAATTCTATGTGTGCTAAGCCACCTTAAACACTTGCTGCTTGGGCTAATATAATTCGTGGGATTTATTGACACATATTTATGTATACAGCTACGGTACATAGATTAGGTTGTATTCATAAACTAGCAATTGTTTTTACTACTATTTTTCCGTAGACTATACTTCTCATGTATGTAAATAAAAAATGCTTATATTTGTATAAATTTTCCATATATAAATAAAGAATTCTTGTATTTATGTATTCTGACGTCACATTGACGTCATACATTAATGAATGATATACTCCTGAAATCGCTGCACACAACAATATAGTGTCAGAATGAGGGCGTCCGATTGGGTCAGAATTGTTTTCAAACTTTCTGAGATTTTGGTACCAAAATGTTCCTCATGTTTTTCTCATTGCCCATGTGAAATTTTACGGCTGAAACATGTTGCATTTTGGAGATATAAGTGAAAATGTGTTAACATTATTAATATTATGGTAACCATAACATTATTTACACAGTAAAGTATAGGGAAATGAAAAATACAAAATTGCTAATAAAATGAAAACGGGTGTTCCGATTTGAATGACATTTGAAATTGAAGCATCTTAAGTGATGATCTTTCATATGACAGTGAAAACTAATATTTGAAAAATCGGACCAGATACCTTTAAGTCAAATTTCCATTGTGTATAGTCATGCAAATTACGTCTGAGGAAAGTGCTAAATGATACAGGAGTAAATATTTTCTTATACTCTGGTCTCCGATCTCAATAATGAGAGATCAAAATGTTCAAATGATACAGTGGTGCCTTAGTGGCCATTTTGAATTGAAATTACATACATTAGGCATCAATATGTGGGTTTTTTTTTTCTTTTTAATTTGGTGTTGAAGGCCCTTATCATATTATTTGTTCAATAGTTATTATTATCTCTGTGCAGAATTCATACATAAATAACCAAACTTTTTTTTATCACTAAGCTGACACCCCATTAACGACCCCGTTTTTCACACCCTCTACACCCAATGCCCTATTTTGGTCCTTTCCAAGTCTTACTGTACATGGCTTCGAAATCCGCGGTAACGCGGCCGCGCCGTTCCCAGAAACTATCGGTAAGCTTAAAAAGTAATAATATAAAATCAAATAATAACAAATATTTCTGACGACAGATGATTTTTTCTGGCAAAATTGAATGATGAAATACAAATAAACGAGCCAATAATGCAAATTTGGGGTTAATGTCAAATTACTGACAAAAACAAGTGATTTTTAAGAGCAATGTTAACAATTTTTTCATAAATCTCCCAGAAAATTCTCATCAGCACTAGAAAAGTTCCAAAGGTTGATTTTTTTTCTATATCCTGGTTCAACTTACACTCCATGACCCCCTCTTTTCTGTTCTTGGCCTAATATCTCTAATTCTTGCCTACAGAATCTGTAGAGTATAAATTTGTATAAACATGCCATCATATCAGTGGCGTAGCAAGAGCTTTGGGGGCCCATGGACATGGAGCAGTGCGGGACCCCCTTGCTATGAAATCCCAAATAGGGTACACGTTTTGGACTATTGCTGTCATTGTCCCTGACGGATAAGCCTGCATGCCTCGTAGAACGAAAATACGGGACAGTGATCTTTATTAATGGTACCGTGAATCTAAAATGCGCGCGAAGAACCTAGCCTCTGCTTTACAGAGCTAGTCTTTAAGACAATCTCCGATCAGTTTGTAACTCAAAGAAAGAAAAATCGGTTTATTTTGCCAACTTCATATAATACATTTGTACAGAGCAAGTTTCGAAGATTGTGACCATATTTCTGAAATTGCAACTTTTCTAATTTATTTGAGCCCAATAACTTGAAAACAGGTTGAAAAAAAAACCTAATTTTCTTTTTGCTTCTGCACAGTCTTTAAAATTTGAAGAAATTATGTGACAAGTCCAGTAAAACTATGAAGACATATGCTGGCTACGTTTAAATGAACATTTTCAAATCTGACATTTTGACCTTGATTCGGCTTTGATAATTTCTTCCTTTTTTTTAGTTTTATTCTATTTTTTCTTGTTCTTTCCATTCTGGGCCCCTACAACTTTAAAAGCAAATAAAGATACGCAAAAAGCGGGGTTTTTTTCTCGGGGGCCCCTGCGCAAAATATAGTTTAAACATTAGCGGGCCCTATGATAGATCTTGCACATTTGTCTGTCCTCATTGTAAAACGTGTTGCACTCATTTCATTTAAGTTAGTGTTTTGATCAACGTATTTAAATGCATATGATTGTAAGGCACAGGGGCCTCGTTTAAGCACAGAGCATGTGGGTCCCATTGAAATGCGCGGTTTTAAATTTATCATTCAAATCTTCATTACGCTTTTTGTGCTTTTTTTTTTCTTCTTCTTTGTTTTGTTTTTTTGTTTTTTTTTCTTCTTTCTTCGGGGCCCCTTACCCCTCGGGGCCCATGGACTTTGTCCACCCATGCCACCCTATTGCTACGCCATTGTATGCATGTGTTGTATTGGAAAAACTGACAAGTTGTAAATGGCTACTGTTTTTGTCTAGCCCCTACCGTTTTCTGCGAAGGTGAGCTTCAAGTTTTGTGTTGGCACAATAGTGAAGAATTGTCACTATTTTGCAAATGAAAATTGCCACTATTTGGAAAATTGTCACTATTTGGCTAGC
>JXSR01S072624.1:61849-74977 GCA_000969725.1 Ophiothrix spiculata
TGAGATACGTACATTGTGCATCAAATGTTGTCACAACTTTTCAATAATCGTATGAAATGTCATAAATTTGGTATGATTTTGAAGATAATGTATTAGCCTATAAAATCAATTGAAAATATTAGCCAAATAAAGGTATTAATTAACTCTTATCAACGATTACCAGGAAGGAGTTTGCATGAAGTGAATGAGATGAAACGCAAATGGGCCTCACCTCAAAAAGGATGACCATGTAAGAGTGAATATCGTGAGCAATTATCTCTCAAGTGAGCAAATGTCTTTGGATGCCAAGCCTAAGTTGGTGTAAGTTTGGTGCATCTAATTAAATACCCCGTTCAGACACACTAAAAAGTCGTCAAAAGTTGATATCGAGTTCATTTTTAATTTCAAACACGACCTCGGATTAGCGAAAAGTAACTCGACTTACGACTGTTCACACATGCGCTACGATTTTGAAGTCGAATTGAAATGAACTTTACTTGTTCCAGGTCAATGCGGTGTAGAAGTAAACACGAATTCAACTCGACTTACGATGATAGCTGTTCACACATACGAAAAGTCGTCGTTAATCGAGTTACATCAAATTACTAACGCGACTTAACTTGCTTTTTAGCGAGTTGAAAACTCGATGTAAGACAAATTAAGTCGACTTGAACTATTCAAACACAAGTGAATTTTGAACTCGATATAACTCGAAGACGACTGAAGACTACTTTTAGGCTCTGTCTGAACAGGGTATAATTCTCCATTGAATTTGGGGATTTATTTTGCAGTGGATTTTCCATCTTACAGCACGTTTGGTTTACAGCTTGTACATGCAGTTCAGAGGAAGTAAAAATTCTGATACTGTATCAGAAATTAACACTTGTATACGATTTCAGATTCAACAGGTATCTTAATTCAGATTCCCCGAAATTGTTTTGAGCTAGTACATGTACAATAAAGAAACAATGGGGCAAGTTGGTAAGTGTATCAAACAATTGCTCTACCTGTGTAACTTGTCATCTGTGCAAACTCTATACATCGGGTTTGCAACAGGGTTGTCACTACGGCGGGCGGGACCACCCGGTTCTCTTCATATCCACCCGGCACTCAGGCTGATTTTGAGTCAAAATACCCGGCTCTCAAGACTCAAAAGTTACAAAATCAATGAAGAATCAATAGAAAAATTAACAATTATTATCAAAATAGTTATTTACTTAATATTTCGCATAAATTTTACCCGGCACTAAAAAATGTCTGGTGACAACCCTGGTTTGCAAGATGTTCATTGGCAAGTTTCATAAAGATATATATTCAAATCTTCAGGCCCCTTGACAAAAATGGAGCCATCTTTATGGCAAATGACAAGTTTATTTTTATTTAAAAATGGGTTCATTCAGAAACACAAATTCTAACAAATTGATAAAGCCAGTTACATATTTTGGACAGATGTATCATATATAACTCTAGACTCCATATGTGATATCAGAGTTTGGATACTGTCTCATGACAGAGTATCGTATATTTTTGATACAGTATCAGAGTTTTTGACTTCCTCCAAACTTTTAGTAAGCCCCACTTTTCCTCCTGTATTGCCTTTTTTTCTCTTGATATGTATTTCTCTATATACAATGTTTATTTCATTTTGTAAAAGAACATAGGCCTAATGTACAAAGAATGAGCTGAAGAGTCCCGTATCATATTTGTGATATGACCAAAGGAGTTTTTCACATGTCTGTAAGTTTCAAGCTGGGGCGTTGGAATTCGAAGGAAGATAAAAGTGGTGCGGCCCTGGTAAAAGTGGTACGACCTGTGGCCCATTTGGTGTTAAGAATACGGAAACAACCAAGTACCAGCAGACAAAAGTGAACTAAAATAATCAATGTAGCCAAAGCCCACATGGCCTACACGGTTCCGACGCCGCTGGTTTCGTTTCAAGTTTATATATTTTTATCACAACTTAATTGTACATAACCTAATTGTACTTTTAAAACTCTGCGTAGTTTTGATACCACACGCATCATAATCAGCATCTGTTACCGGAGGTATTTATAGTTATGTCCTTGAACTCCCAAATCAATATTTCTGACAAGATAAGCGTATGTTTGATTTCAAAACTAGGTTTATATTGTATCAACCTATTTTAGTTTTTACGCTGGATAAATTAAATCTTGATGAAACAGGCCACAGGGCTCATAAAGGGAAGGTTGCAAGTTTAAGACTCGCTATGCCCATGTGTTGTGAACCTAGGCAAATCACTTTATATGGTGTCATTTTTCAGCTTAGAAAATGCCACAACAGATGAAATGAAAATATCAAAATTGATATAATCTGCAAATCCCCCCTTTCGGGGTGAGCCATCACATATGTAAATGTGATACAGTAAATTTGACACCTGTGTATCAAGACTTGAGGAGAACAACATAGTTGTTCAATGCTGTCCACTGCACATACAACATAGTTGTATAATATATTCAATGGACAGCATCCACAAAAACACTACATACAGTGGAACCTCATTAACACAACATCACTGGGGCCAAAGAGTTTAGTTTATGTTATCAGGATTTTGTGTTGTCCAACTGAATTCACATAGGAAATCAATAATTGGGACCAAGGTTAGCGCTAGGCTGCATTTCTCTGTCCCGGACTCATCAAATTTTGAGTTTTGTTGTATTTTATACATGCTTTTAAGTTTTAAGGGACTCCCAAGATTTTGGACATGGTGCTGCCCTTGATTGGGACACAACACCTATTTCGTGTAATCAGGGTTTTTGTGCTAACAGATTTTGTGTTAATGAGGACACTTTCACTGGGGTGTAAGTTTAGCTAATTTTGAGGTTCACTCTCTAACCGAATACAAATATATATTTGTATTGTGTGTACTTGCTACTTATATAAATAAAGCTTTAATGACGGTTCATCACATGCAAAATTGTCACAATTAATTGTCTGCTTTTGCAGAATAAAAAATGATGCAGAATAAAAAATATTTCTGTAAAAAATTATCTGTTTTAACAGTGTTTAGTCAGATTTTAATTTGTATTGCATTAAAGTATAATCTGATAAATGGTCATCATGCAAATAAATAATGTTGCGTTTTTATGAAAGTTGTGTTATTATCGGGAAAATAAAAAATATGTATATATGTATATTAAAATCAATACTGCCCTGAATTTTGTTTTTGATTTGTTGTCTATAGGGTACTATGATTATTGTATAAAGTAGATTAAAGGGCATTGGACAAGTTCAGCATCATCCCCAAACTTTTCCTCAAACATTTTGAGATTTTTGCATCATTTGAAGTATTAGCGGTAATGACAGCATGCAAAGTTTTATTTTCAAATTCAAACCCTATATAGCAAAATATTTAGATATTCTTTTATTTTTAATTATCGTTAAATACTGCCCTCTATAGTTAAATTTCTAAAATTGGCCTTTTCAGAAGATCTAATCATGGAAATAGTTATTAAAATAACTATTTCCATGATCTAATCAAGATTCCAAATTTCTTTTGATTTTTCTGCAATCTATGATGTGAAAGGAATGTCGTACAAACAAATCTTTGGTTCTTTCTCATTGAATAGCCTCAATAAATACATTTAGAGAATAGCCTCATACCCAAAATCAACAAATAAAATAAGATTCAAATTTTTGGCCTTTTACAGGTTTTGATCAAAATTTTCCAGACATCTGGTAATTGACTGTATTTGTTGCTAACATAGGAAGTGTAAATCATTCACAAACAAAATTTCAAAATTTTGTCCAATGCCCTTTAAAGGGACTAGCCTAGATTCCACCTATGATTAAAAACTTTTGGAAATGCTCTATTTAAAATAAAGCTGAAGAGTATATTATAATCCAAAAAAGTGCAAACATTTACACACAAATGGCTCAAATTGAGAGAGAAGTAATTTGCAATATATCATTCTTTGATGGTGGTGCAACTCCTGTGTTTCCTAAATCCTAAATTTGTACCTCAGATTGATTTACCAGATAAAAGATCAAACAAAGGTCCTGGAGATATATTTAATACATATTAAAAGAGAAACAATTTCATCAAATATACATTGTAATTTGTTTGGCCATCACAGGTGTAGAAACGAGATCTTTTAAAGTTTTCATACTAGAAACACTGTTTTCACACCACTGTGAAAGAAATGAAGTTTAATAGGTAAAGAATTTAAATTTTCTCCAATATTCCTCAAAATCATGGAAAACTACTTGTAGGTTATATTACTATACACATGTTCTATCGATTCAAGTAAAAAATATGTAGGTAAAAATTTAGTGGGAAGAATCTAGGCCAGTCCCTTTAATGCTGCTTTCCCTGGACAAAATCGAGTACAAAAATAGTACAACATTCCTAAGGTGCACATTTGGAACACAATTATAGTACAGTTTTAGTACAAATATAGTACAAATTTGTGTACTATAAATGTACTCAAATTGTACTTAAATGATGTTCCAAATGTGCACCTCAGGAATGTTGTACTATTTTTGTACTCGATTCTGTCCAGGGTTTATCCAGGTACTTGACTAGAGGATTCTGCTGCTCAGTATGGCAAGTGGAAAATATCTGTCTTAGAGCTAATGCAAGTAGTTTGAAAATATGCATCTTGAAAATGCCTCGATTGATTTTTGTGTAACTCTCACAGGATGATCCTTGGATGTGTGTGTGGGGGGATATTCATGAACGGAGGTCATACGGGGTCAACAAGGTTTTTAACCAATTTTGACAAAACTTGAGTGGAGGCAGGGGATTGCTTAGGGTGTTCAGGAATTTTCGATAGGTCATGCAGGGATTAGTGGGGTCAAGAAAGGTCAAATTATTTATAAAATGATCAACAATCAGTATTTGACCATGGGGTAGTGCTAGATTTATTTCACTTGCATATAGATATCATGATATACTGACAAGATTTACAATTTTTAAGTCAGTAAACTACAAAAAATGTTCAAAAAGTCATTTGGGGTCATAATGTTTTCAGACCAATCTTATAATTTAACCCCTAATGAGATAACCTTAGTCTCACTCATGTACGGGTCATATATGTTTGCGTATTTGTGTGAAAGTTCATGAAAATCAGATGAAGTATAATAGAAACTGTGATCAATTTTGTTTACAGATTAACAATGTTGACCATGGACACACACCTGCTACATGGCCAAAGGAATTCCTATGGCCCATATTCACAAAAGTTCTTCCTGGAATATAACCTTATATATATACCTGGTTCTTGGAATCATAGACTTGAGAAGTTGAGATAGTTCTGATTAGCACACAGAACCTAAATAATTTGGATTTTATAAAGCCTGGCATAACTAGACTGTTGAATAAGTTTCTTTTCTTATTTGTGAATACATAATATGATGTCACCAATGGAAGAAAACAAAATTATTCCATAAAGTTATTCCGCTTTTGTGAATACAAGCCTCATACATATCTTTCAGATGACACAACACACATACACAAAAAAAACCACACATGACATACTTTTCCCTTACATTGCTTAATATATTTGATACAAATGATGTACTGCAAACCATTATCGGCATATGCATGCATGCCATAGTACCACAAAACCCGAATTAGCAATTTAATTTGCACTAGATTCTGTTTCATTACAACTTGTAGTAACAGATAATTCTGACAACACATACCATTGTTTTGGGTATATTTTTGAATGCATTAGAATTTTCAAAGCCAAAGTCCCACTTGAGGATCAGTCACACACCAACGTATTGAGCTACAACGTATGCCTAACGTACAATGTTTTGGTAGTACGAAAGTCGTACTGGTCTTATATGTTTTGGCTCTACACGTTAAATGTGTGAGTGATCCATTATAAAAATATCAATCTTGAAAGATCTTTTAATTTCTTTGGCATCCTGAATACACCTTGAAATATTGCAATCTGGTTGTAGCCTGGTTGTCGACGGTCAACAATTGACACTTATTAAGGCAAAAAAAAAAATTGTTTGGTTGCCCTCCACCGACCGACCCTATTTTTCAGCCCGACCCAAACTTTTTTTTTACTGAAATTTTTTTTTTCTAAAAAAATATGCAAAACTTACCAAAAACTACATTATATTTTTGTTTTTTTTGATATTCAACCCTCAAAATGTTTAGGATGTCCCAAATCACTACAAGAAGTATTTGATTGTTTTGATTTGGATGTCGCGGGGGGAGTTGTGAAGGCTGGAGCGGCCGATCGACTTATGTCTGTGGAATAGTATTTAAAAAAAAAAACGACCGACCGACCCTCTCTGAAAAAAGCTTTGGAGGGCAACCAAACAATTTTTGTTTTTGGCCTAATGACAATGAGGGGATACTCATACAAAAGTGGGTGAAGGATGTGCCACAAATATCATGCTGTCTGTACTCGACTGTGGTATACTGTCCATCACATTACTACCTTGCTCTTTGCAAAATTTGGCACATTCAACAAGTATAATGCGACTCATCACAATGAAGCCACGTACTTGTCGGAACCTGCATGTTTCTCCTTTCATGACAACAATAACACCAAGGTATTCCAGTTCTTTTTACTTGTGATACAATAATATACAAATACAACATGGTGTGAGGGAAGTATCGCAAAATACTGTCCCCGAGGAGTTGGATGATCACGCCGAGGGAGGAAGTCTCCATCATCCAACACCCAGGGCACACAAATTCAATACTTTGCCGTGAGCCATACGGTAGTACCATGCGGAAGGTTTTACTACTTTCCCTGCGTGTGTGTAAAAACAAACAGGTGCAACACGTAAACGCATACCCACACGGCAGTACTTGAGTGTTAACGCACATGCGTGAAAGTAGCCAAAAATACTTTTTGCGCGTCTCCGCTATTAAACTAATAAAAAGACTGTATTAACTTATAAATATTCAAGAGGTGTAGTAATTTGAAATGACATTACACAAGATATGGATTGATATTTCGAATAAATTCACCATTACAAAGAAATATTCAATTTAAACGTCCGTGGCATATATATGGTGTTAACAGTGTCACCAAATGAGGTTAAGACAAGTTTTCCCCTTTGTTTATGATGAGTCGCATTATTGGAAAGGGATAAATGTTAATATAAAGGACATTAACCATGAAAAGTTTTCACATTATGGGCATACATGAGGCTAGAAATTGGTTATTTGCATATAATTACCCATCCGCCACCCTTCAAGTGGTATCTTCATTGGCACCACTTAAAGGGACTAGTCTAGATTCCACCTAGAATTAAATATTTGTGAAAGTGCTCTAAACAAAGCTTAAAAGTATAGCTAAATCCAAAAAAAGTTCAAAAATTTACACACAAATGGCTCAAATTGAGAGAATTAATTTGCAATATATCATTCTTTATTGGTGATGTGTTTCCTAAATCCTAACTTTTGTACCTCAGATGGATTTACTAGATAAAGGATCAAACAAAGCTCATGGAAACACAGTGGAACCTCGTTAACACAAAAACCCTAATAATACAAAATGTTTGTAAAGTCCCAAGTATTGATTTCCTATGTAAAATCAGTTGGATAACTGAAAATTCTGATAACCCAAACTAAACTCTTTGGCCCCAGTGATTTTGTGTTAACGAGGTTCCACTGTATAGTTTAAAACATATTAAAAGAGAAACAATTTCATCAAAAATAATTTGTTTGGCCATCACAAGTGTAAAAACAAAATTTTATCAGTTTCAAACTAGAAACACTGTTTTCACACCACTTTCTGTTGCCGGCGACAAAAATTAAAGTAGGTAAAGAATAGCAATTTTCTCCAATATTCCTCAAAATCATGGAAAACCACTTGTAGGTTATATTACTATAAACATGTTCTATTGATTCAAGTAAAACAATATGCAGGTAACAAATTAGTGGGAAGAATCTAGGCCAGTCCCTTTAAACATCTTCAGAGCTTCCTATAGCCAGGGAATATATAAGATTGGGAAATGACAGACATATTTATAAAGTGACACAGTATATGCGCGCCGCCATCTTGGCTTTTGAAGCACTTACCGCGTTGCGCATCTGCGTTGGTGCTGTGCCACTGCGTGATTCTAATACATCGTAGTAAATAAACAATCATGAATGAAATGTCAAAGGCTGCGCTCTATTCTGCGCCGTGACAGCGTTCACGGCGCAGTTCACAGTGTTCAGAATGGGCTCTGGGTACCACTTTTTTTGCCCATGAGTGCGTCAGTCGCCATTTTGTATTCCGGCGTTTTCTCTGCATTGTTTACATTGTACGACTGCCGATATCGAGTGCCAGCGAAATGCCGGTGTCAGAGCCCTCCTATAGCCATCTAGAACAGCTCACTTCGGGGAAATTGAGCTCATAATTCACATACTCTAAATATGGTACATAAAGTCACATACAGTAACGGAAATATAGTATATTCAATTTCTTTTGCCATCTATGAATATCGAAGAACATTTTAAAGCATTTTCATGTTGAGTTTATCATATGCTACAAATTTAACTTTGAAATTTAAAATTCTATTTGCCATTTTTTCTTCTTTTATAAATTTGGAAAAAAATATCTGGCAGATAGAATTTGATTTCGGCTTAATTCATAGAATAGGTCCAATTCAACAAGAAAATGCTTTGAAATGTTCTCTGCATAGTTTGCTCTTAAACTTGATTTCAAAGTTAGAGTATGTGAATTCATATACTGTATAGTATGTGATTTCCATAACTGTACGTGAATTCACATACCATATTTAGTGTGTGTGAATTACAAGCTCTCCCAAAGTGAGCTAGAGTTGATATCTTTTATTTGCATAATGTATGGTTAAACAATGTTAGCAGAATTACAGTATCACTTTATTAAAATTTTTAAAAATGTATGCTATATTAAATCAAAACAAACATAACTTATACCGTACAACATTAATATATTGTCATGACATGATTAAAGACTTTGAAGTACAATGTAATCTAATATTATAGTATACCCCGTTTGTATTATGCAATAATAATAGTTACCCTTGTTTGTTCATGCAATACAAGACAATATTAACGGTTTGGGTTCATATCACTGCTGCTGGAAGCCATTGATATGTTTGTATTGCATACGAAGCAAGTAAACAGCTCTTATAGCAAAACCTTGAAAATGCCAGTAAAATATCTATTAAAAACTAGTTCTCTTTAAAATGGTTAATAACATCAGTCAATGAACTAGTTTTGTGATTTTCCAGGCTTGACAGTTATGCACTGGTTTCTTATAGGCACCGTGTAATATTACAATACAAATTTGGCAGTGTGTCTCCCACATACAGTTTGTAACAGAAAAAATTATACAAAATAACATTGTTATCTACGCTGAGAGAATAACATTACACCTTGTATCGTATTCTAATTTATTTATATCTTCTAAAGCTACAAAATGCACTTTGTTTCATCCAAATTGGTGGTCTACAAGCACAGTTATGGCAATTATATTGACCCTACCTTCAAACCACCTGGGCCAGTTTATCCGATTCATTTACCGGAAGCAAAATAATGGCACTATACCCCAAATCAGCCATACGATATTGAACAGGATAACGAGGCTGATTTTAGTGTTCCATGAACTTCTATCTAACAAAGGCATATTATAGCCCTCTAAATGATGACCTTGCACGTAGACTGTTGATTCTTAATGTTGGACGGGATGGCAGAACCAAAGTTTTCAGAGATATCCTAGTTGGGCGAGACAACATAATCTAAATGACAAAGTCAACATGAAGCACTTTAATGGTGGATTCAGAGTCTGTCGATATGCATCGATCGATGCCCATCGACACGCAGTCTTTAACACGCGCTGTTCCTTATGCGTTGTGCGTGTAAAGACTGCGCGTCGATGGGCATCGATCGATGCATATCGACAAGACTCTGAATAAACCATAAGTCTGCCCAGAGATTTTAAATACAAGTCAAATGAAACACTTTCATTTCTTAACTAATTTTTCTTAAAACTCAAGTTTTATCAATTGAGCTAGGAAAAATATTTTTAATTTTCATATTTCCTTGTGAAACGCTGTGGAAAAACCTGCAAAAGGATAATTGCATTATATCGAGTCTTTGATGCAACTGTTTAGGCCTGCAACTGTTTATGCTTACTCTGGGATATAAGCAATATTTTAAAAGCATAACTTTTATCATAAAATTATTTATGAATTATTCTTATCATATGAAAAAATATGGACATTCTTAAACATGAGGTGTGCTTTTTGTCATTTCATCTCACTGCATTGTTAATCTTCATCAAATCATGAAAAACTGTTTACGCTGAAATAATGGTGAAATCGGCCCAAGTGGTTTTCAGTGGCCTTTACTTAAATTGTCGTAACTTTTGATCCTGACCATTAAATGAGACAATTTAAGCTGCTTCTGGTAGCTAATTAAACAACCATTCATATAAAGGAACGTTTGTGAATTCAACGATTTTATTTTCCTAAAGATATCGCTTACAAGAATGTATAATTTTTTCTGTTACAACCTGTATAACAATTACCCGCACTATTTAACAATTAAATCTACATGTACCGCATGTACCGCTCCAAAAGCAATACAAGCTCTATTAACTTTTTCTTATTACCTGATTTTGATGATCACTTTGGAAATCCATGTATCAATCTTTTCAGCTATCAATAGAATTGTCAGGAGAATTGTATTCCTATCTACTGAAAGGATGTAGTTAGAATCTACATGGATGTACATCCCAAGCTCTCTGGGGAGTCAAGTATAATGTTGCAGGCCTAGTGTGACCACAGGTTTTTCAAAGCACCCCCTAATGGGGGAGGTTTTTTGAAGCCAAAATATACCCTTTTTCCCCATTCACAACCTACATGAAATTTTCACCGATACCATTTTTACACTAGGATTTGAAAAAGTACCTCATTTCTTGAAAATTACCTTTTTGATACCCCAAACGGTGTCTCCTGATTTATGCTGCTTTCATACTTATTGCAGCTTTGCAGCTCTGTCCGTGCTTCGTTTCACACTTTTGTAGCTTTGCAGATTTGCTGCTTCATATCGCTCTGAAAGTTGAATTCATTTCATCAACTCGAAAATCTTGTCATGGGCCAAATTTTGCTGATATTGATTATCTCAGCAACATGTAGCTTTAATTTTGCCACTATGACATCAGGAAGCGGCAAGTTTTTCAAAAAGTATAAGTCACACAATGACAAAACTACAAGAGTATGAAAGCAGTCATTAAATTCAAATATATGCAATCACTTCCACATGCAGTGAATTGGTACCTATACTGTTAATTCTGAATACCAATTAAATAGTAATCACAATATGACGACGTTGATAATGACATGGCAGTATTTGGAATACAATTAAGCAGTCATACAAGAAATCATGATTGTATGACTGTGAAGTCATATCATAATTATACATTTGTCATGACAGCAGGGATGCAAGTCACTTAAGTAAAAATTTCCTGAAATGTCTTAAAAATTACTTGAAAAGACCACTCTTCTTAAACTTTTATAAAGAACAAAATTTCCTGAAAACAAGATAATTTCAGTACAATTTCCTGAATTCAGGAAATTTCCTGAAAACTTACATCCCTGTGACAGGTATGCCTACCCGATTTGCCAGGGGCCACTCATACTGACTTGGCATCCAAACACATTCACTCACCCGAGTGACATTCGCTCTGACTTGTATTGGTTAAATTCATGTTGGCGATATTTACATCAATTTCCATAAGTCGAGAAATATAACATAGCAAGCGAATGTCTCTCGGTCGAGCGAATATCTTTGGGCATAAAACCTAATACCAGTACTCACAATGATGTTGATAATGCCATGGCAGTATTTGGATGAATTAAGCAGTCATACAAGAAATCATGATTGTATGATTGTGAAGTCATATCATAATTATACATGGAAATAAGAGGTAGGCCTCCCCAACTTACTCAGGGGCCATTCATACTGACTAATGAGTACACATGATCATTCCCTTTTTTCTACGCAATCTATTTTAAAAACTTTTAACAAAATACAATAAAATGTAAAGAAAGGTCCTTTTTGACAAAGTTATACTTGATTTAAAAATATTGTATATTTTGTGTGCTTCAGTGGTTCTGACTTATTTCTCTGTATAAGCCTAATTATATGTTGATGGATTAACAACTTTGCTCAGTTTTATCGTTGAAAGTAAATTTACTTTTTCCGTGTGTTCTTGAAATGTTATTTTAAAGTTGTATTGTGTAGTCCAAATTTTAAAAGCAGCTCGTCAGTCCGAATTTTAGAAACAGCTCTCTAGTTCGAATAGGAACAAATAAGTGCATATTTCTTAAATTTCAGACTAGCGAGCTGCTTTTAAAAATTCGGACCAGCGAGCCTATTTAAAAATTCGGATTAGCGAGCCTAATTTCAAATTCGGACTAGGTAGCTGTTTCTAAAATTCAGACTGGCGAGCCGTTTTTCAAATTCGCGGACTAGCGAGCTGTTTTAATAATTCGGACTGACGAGCCTATTTTCATATTCGGACTAGCAAACCTTCAGACTAGCGTTATATTTTCCCTATTGAAGAACGTTTCGGACTAGCGAGGCACTTAGTCTTCTCTGGAGAAGAAAGACTACAACCTACATGTGTGAGCTGTGTGTATAGTGTGAACGGTTAATGTGATAACCCAGACCAGTGTTCCCGCTAAGGTTTTTGAGCTTGCGCCAATTCAAGTAATTTTGACAAAGTTGAAGAGGTGCTTGCGCCAAAATCATGAGCTGTGGCTTAAAATTGGCTCCAAAATAGTGATTTATGACAAAGGGTTGTTTTACAATTAAAGTACCTCTTTAAGAAATTGCATAGCAGCTGGCAGTAGGTTTTTCAATTTTTCAATTTCTTATTGAAATATCATTGGAGGAACAGCTGTTTTATTTTACTAACTATGTCAAACTTATCAAAATCATGTAAAAAGGGTCAAACACCCTTCATGTTTGAAAGGTACTTTTATTGTTCTAACAATGGGTCACTTTTGACTTGGGGAACAATCATTAGAATTCATAGCCCGGGGGGGGGGGTACTTAGTACAAAAGTGGTTATGGGGACGGGCCGCAAATTCGGGTAGCAAAATCAGGCTCTCTGGTATTTCAATCGGTCCTTTTTCTTCCCAAAATGTGGTATTTTGATGGGTCACTTTTCAAAATTT
>JXSR01S072635.1:16620-28037 GCA_000969725.1 Ophiothrix spiculata
TCCTTATTTTTTCATCAAAATGACCGCAAATACTAAAAAAAGAGATTACCCAAATGCCTGGGGTCGCTTGCTTTTGCGTTTTTATGCAGCGGGGAAAAAACTTATGGGGGTTTGCAACAACCCCCCCTGGGTAGACGAGGGTTAAAGTATTTTAAGGGGTCATCTAGGGTCATTATTTGTTTTAAGTTTAATCACCCTGAATAAGCAATTGGATAATTAATGAAAAACTAAAGAAGAGGTTTATCTGGAAGATATTGGATGGTTCTATGTAGCTATATTGAATATTAAGCAAGCTATTGGTTACAAAAAATTGTATCTGAAAAAATATATACGCTCGTATATTTAAAATATTTCTTATGTTACACCCTGTATATTTTCTGCAAACCCTGTATTATGACCTTGAAATAATAAAAGGATGATTCCATCCCTTTTACCTTTTAAGAATATAAAATGTTCCGAAAAAGGAACTGTTACACTTTGGTTTGGTTCTATACTACTAAAATTATACAGTTATCTGCAAAAAATAATTGCACACAATGTAAATGGATATGTTTCCTGTAATATTGGCACAAAATGTCTTCCAAAATCCAAAAATATCCCGATAATCGGGCGAGTAAAGATTTTTGGTAAGGCAACTAAAGTTACCAATTTTGAAGGCTACTGTGAAACATATCCAGCGGGAACACTTTATTTAATTTTTCTGTCTTAATGTGAATAGTTTTAAAGTTCAAAGTGAAAACTCCTGGTGTTGCCAATTTTCATGTGTGTTACCAAAAAGTAACCCAATTTACGGCGCTTAATCACATAATTACAGGACTGTACAACTATTATTACACCGGATTGTAATTATCACAGCATAAACCTCTAGTGCTCCTTTCGACGTCATGAATCTATTTATTCGCATGCGGTTATATCTGATAATGCCTAGCGTGCATCGATTATCAGGCAGTCATGCGAGGCGTGCATTATTTTTAATAATGTACGCGCACGCTTTATAAACACCACCCTAACCCGTAACTGTCTGCCGTCACCTGTACAACTGATATTGTCAGTACATGTAGTTGGTATTTATATAGAGACATTTTTAGAGATATACATTCTGTGGTGTCAAATTATCAAATCGAAACCACCTGACTTATCTATGTTTTCATATGATGACGATCACACAGTAGGATACTATCAATTTACCTTTGGCCCTGTTATGTAATCTCATTTAAAAAAAACCTTCAAATCAATCAAGTGATTTGTTTAGCGCCCGTACGCGTGGGCACTCATATGTAGGGTATTATCATAAGGTTCCCGGATGATTAATCTGTTGTTCTAAAAACATGGAATCATTTGGGGTGGAGGCAGAGGTTAATAAAACGGATCATTCCGTGTCTATATGGGAGTTCTCCCCCGGTTAATTAAATTTTATATACATAGCAGGTTCATACTCTATGATACTGTGACCACGTTTCATAGTCAAAATATACGTTTCGCATGACTGCTTGATAATCATGCACGGACGGTGTTTGTTTTTCATGATTTTCCTAAATTGAGACAAGAGTGGGCTAATTTAATAGTGATAATAACATCATCAATTTCCAAACTTACTGTTACTGCTTAAACTTGAGGTTTATGATGGAGAACAAAGCTCCGTTTCGTTGATTAAGCTAGATAATGAACGTGCATTATCTTGCTTAATCGACTCATCAACGTTTGTTATCCATTACGTATAGGGGGGGGGGGACTCGCAGGAAACAGAAAGGTACTTGTGGCCTGGTTGATGTTTTCGGCTTTGTCGAAGTATCTTCGGCTTAGTCTTCGATGAATGCGAGTTTGTCGACGCTTGGGCCCTAAATAAATATTATTCCAAAATGGTTGACCTCCCGTGTATACCAAACTTGAAGTAAATTACATTCGGCTAACGCCCTAACACGAGACAAATTATCACAATGCATAGAAGGAAACATGACAAATAATTATGATATATTATCCATTTAATCTTACATTAATTTAACGTTACATTCACTTACAAACTGCGACAAGCCACGATACCATGTCAGCTAGGAGCTCATCGAATTACTTGATTTGCACACAGGAGGCTTGTCTGGAACTACCAGCGATAAAAGCGATGACATGGCTTTTACAGCAAAGCCATATGAGCAGTTACCTCGCGTAGAGTAAACCGGGGAAAATATACCGCCCAGTCATACAGGTAATTGGCGACACAACACAACGATAAAGTCAAAATATAGGCAGCGGCGTATAAAAAAGTATATAAAATTTCAATATACAGTGTGTGTAGAAAGACCGTCTTGACAGTCTTAATCACAGGGGTGTACAACATTGATATCAAAATATATACGCCGGCATATAGTTTGACGAATGATATTTCTATTAAACATTGTTTTTGAAATTGAAACGTAAGTCGTCCAATTAAATATTTCAAAAATTATAAAATTTCCTTGGAGTCGTAACATTTTATTTTGTTTCTTTATTTATTGTGCTCAGAAACGGTCTTAACCCTTAAACATTATTAAGACAAAGAGATTTTAACTTACTTTTATACATATTTTGAAACCACAAGTTTAATCTTAAAATGTAAATTAGTAAATAAAAGCTTAGGTGTCTTAAAGCTGAACTCTCAATCCGTTGTATTTGTTTTTGATTTTTCTATAGTACATAGCAATTTTATACGCCAAACTATACGCCGGGGTATCCAACAAGCGGTCAGAACAAGTGGTCAGAATATGTAGTCAGGTTACAGAAACACCGAGTGCCGGTTTATATTTTCTGTGACATCGAGGCCTCAACCACCAAACACCACGTACACCAGCTTGGAAAAAAGAGGTATGGTATAGCCCACAATACAGGTCTCTGCTTAAAACTTGCTAGAAATGTTTTTCTAACGTACAAAGGAAATGTTCTATTCTATAAAATATTTGACGCGTAAACAAAATTCAAAACACTCTTGTCAAAGATATGATTGATGACAGTATCACTTGACAGTATCCATGTACAGATTTCAACCTGTAAAACAATAGCTGTTGGTTAAAATGAAATTCTATTCAGGGTTTATTTTAAGCTTTAATTTGATACTGGTTTGTCACGATAGTCAAATCCCACACTTTATCTTATACTCATATTCAATTACCTGTGAATGCTCCTGAGGCATTTCGCTTTTTCTCAACAGTTTGATTAGAGACGAGTATCGATGTAAGTTTTTTCCTTGAAATCTTGTAATAATACTCCCTGAAGATATATCTTATTGTTTTATTGATTCTGATTTTCTTTTTCTTAACATGATATTCCAACGTAAATCCTTTTCAAATTCCAATGAATTTGAGAATTTAAATCTCAGATGGATAGTTGACATGATATTCTATATAAAACAAAACAAATTTAAGTTTTGCATCAATAAACGATTTTCATTCAATATTTATACCATTAATCTTGCAAAATTACTCTAGTTTTGTTCGTTTTCTGACTTGCGATTTGCGCTTGTACTATTATGGTTTAAGAACAAGTAGTGAAAGAAAGCCTTCAAAAGGTTGAGCTAAAACATTTGGTGCGATTAAATGTAACATCCATTCATTTAGTTGTCTACTATTTAGAATATGATCTACTATAGACGTTCTTATTATTAATAGAAAAAAATCACAAACAGTGAACTAATCCGTTGGACGTGCTGATGTCACAGAATGAAATCGTGACTTCTGATTGGTCGATTGAGGCTGTTCCATGTTACTACCTGGTGTGAAACATTACACTGGTGATGAAGGGCTACAAGTTTGATTTCTGAAGCTTCTTTAATTTTTGATTTGGCCAAATCTTTAGAAATTTTGTGAATAAAAACGTCTTTCAACTCAATTTCAAAAGACATTCTTTCAAGCAGAGCAGATTTATATAAGGAAATATTGGTGCACCTCATAGTCATCCCACACTCCAGTGTCACTCCAGTAACCATGATTGAGTACGGCAAATTCAACAAAAGCGACCGACGGAATAGCACAATTTATAATAGATACCTGGTTTATTTCTTACTTATACTGTTACCATTTGTTACAAAACAATTTAATCAACAAAATGTAGAGACACTTAACAATACCACTTATCGTCAAAGGATAGTCTGGCTGAAGGAATAGTTTACAATTTAACTCAAAAACATTATGAAAAATTCTACAACGAGATGTTTATTTGAAATAAGTGGCTGATCTTCTTTCAATATTGTATAGAGTTGCACCTATCTTTAGATCACTTATTGAGTTAAGGCTATCGCTAAGACCCACTTAAGCTGATTTCACACTATCAGTTTTACACTTTCAACCTTCGCTTTGACAAGAACTGATACATTGGCATGTAAATGAAAAGTCGTACCTTCTATGACTGCCATTTGTTATATATAGTTTCACCTCGGCAATGCAACACTACACCTGTAAAAGTTGTCTGCAATATGTCAGTGGCTTCATATGTGATAACGTCACTGGAAAGAGCCATTATCCAAAGGACTCAACACTGTCCAAGAAAAACACTTAATGATTTACGTGTATACTTTTCTTCAGTTTAGCGGATAGTCAGAAGAAAGTATGTAAAGATTAAATCGTATAGACTGATTTTTTTCCATTTCAATTGGCAGTCAATAACAAAAGTTGCGTTTCTCTAAATATTTAAATGATTCCATCATTTTTGGTCATAAAGCGGAGATGTTAATAAATGAAACAAAATGTGTCAAATTCGATTATTTTTCATATCCGTCCCGATCAATGACAATATTCAATAGCATTTCAGTCAAAGGGAACTCACAAAATCATAAAATCGGACCAGAAAATTGTTTGCATGCAGGTATATATTTGAAAAAGTATGAGTTCTGTTCTAGATTAAAAAAAGAAACTTGAGTCTGTTTCACGGATTATGAAGGACTCCTTTACAAGGCTTGACTAGTTTAAAATTAGTCAAGCAGCTGAAGAATTGCGCCGTTCTAGAAAAAGGAAATGAATGAGAACATTGCCATTGAATGAGAGAATTTTGGTATTTTACTTTAATATAATGCACCAGTGTGCTGGCAACTCTAACAACGTCCGTACGGTGATCAATATCAAAAGTTTCGATAATGGTTAAAAAAAATTCACCAATTTTGAAGTCTTTGGGGCCATTCCATTGTTGTGTGGTTTTGTCAGTCAGTGGCGTAGCCAGACATTTTCATCAAGACGGGGCAAAGATATTTTGAAGGGGGAAACTCCCCAAATGAGTAGACACAAAATGGTACACCCCATTTTTTAACCATAGCTTCTTATGTTAAAAAAATAACGTTTTTTTTTTTTTTTTTTTTTAAAGGAGTAAATTTCCTTTCCAATTTCAACCTGATAATTTCGTTGAGTAATCGAAAACAAAAAAAACTGACCTTTAATCCACGCAAATGCGTGTTTTAAAAAAGAAGTCCTTACACACTTTGTAATTCAGATAAAGGATGTCTCACTACAATTTGTGACACAAGCAAAATATCTTGATGTGTGGCCACAGAATGATCTCAAATAGGCCAAAACACCCAATGAAATTAGTATTTAATCAATACGCTCGAAAACTAAAATTTAATTGGTTTTGAGTTTATGCTTAGCCAAAACAATTTCATTGACACATAAACAAAATGTGAACAATTTTGACTGCCCTCTGCTACAAACCATCCTAGATGCGGTTGGATATACTTCGGAATATATGTAGATCAAGAGCTAATATATTGGTGCAATAAAATGCTCAATAGAGTTCAAAGAGGCCTATCCGTTGATTTTCAACAAAACAAAAAGTTAAAATGTCATTTTTTTTTCATAACATTTTCCAACTTTTAACAAAGTACTTGTACAAGTTTAAATAGCTGTTATAATCATTGAAAGAATTCATTGGTACTAATCCAGAAAAAAATCCACTTACGTGTACGTTTCGGCAATCGACTGCTGCCTTTATCAACACTGAGATGAGACCGGTGCTGCTTGTTGTTTCTTAGTGACGACTATGGTGTTGCCAGTCGAACTTTTGTCTTGAAGCAGCATCTCATCAAAAACGTGAGTTAAGAAATATTGTCCATCGCCTCTATTCATAGTGGTGCCCCCTTTCTTGCGGATTTAGCAGATTATAGCCTCTGCCTTTCTTTGCCTATGATCGTTGCTTCCCCCAAACCAATGATATGGTTCTTGTCAACAACATGATTTGTGAACAGTGGATAGTGATGCCTTTCTGCCTGCTCTGGTGGTCACACTGCTGGATATTTTTTCAACTTCCTTTTAATGCTCTTCCATCCTGACACCGAGTGTCCTGCCTGTTTCTTCTACATAACACATATCACATCACGGTTTTTGCAAGGAAATTCAGAGATTACATCGGTGGGGTCAAAAGCGTCCCGTTGGTCTTTCGGATGTACCAGCATTCTACGAAGTGTGCAGGGTGGTTTCATAGCAGAAGCGATATTGTATTGTTGAAGAGGTCGAGATACCTTTTCCGTAACGCCCTGGACACATGATGGACAACCATGCCGCTGCAGCGACCCCCTGTCTTGTTCTTTGACTGACGTTGTAATTTAGGGGTATTCATGTTGTTGTTGACCCTGTCAAAAGTCCAAGTGGGGTAACCGCACACTTTCAGCGCTTCCTTGATTTTACATTCTTCCTCACCACTTGTAATTCACCTCCATTACAATTCTTTACTTGCGGGCATATAATGTCTTGAAAACACCTAACTTATGTCGTATTGGATGGTGTGAATAAATAGTCTAGATACTGGTCTGTGTGTGCTGGTTTTCTGTACATAAGCAGTTTTACAGACCCATCATCCTTTCTTACAGACCCATCATCCTTTCTAACTTTCTAACAATAATTTAAATGATCTGTTAACTTTTCCACAGCATCTTTGTTTATAATTTCCAAGACATCGTCCACATAACGGACCATAACTAAGGCTTAATATCCATAGGTGCGGTTGCAATTGCTTGCTGTTCCAATGATTCCATGAATGTATGTGCCGTTATTGGTTAAACGGGGCTACCCATGGCGGATCCAAATAATTGGCGGTAGATCTTCCCTTGAAATATAAAGTATGTACTCACGTTTTTGAGGAGATGCTGCTTCAAGACAAAAGTTCGACTGGCAACACCAAAGTCGTCACTAAGAAACAACAAGCAGCGTCAGTCTCATCTCAGTGTTGATAAAGGCAACAGCCGATTGCCGAAACGTACACGTAAGTGAACTTTTATTCTGTATTAGTACCAATGAATTCATTCAATTATTTTACTACCAATCCCGATGAACCTGTTCAAGGAAAGAGCTATTATAATCACCAAGTAATGATCACGAGAGGGTGGAGAGGATTAATAATTACAGTGTAATATTTAAATTCAAAATCAAAGTTGGTTCATAATGCCTATTTAGGAATTTATAGTTCAAGTGTAAAAATGGGTGTATTTAGATTGGCACATTGTTATATTATGTGAGAGATTTCATTTTTCCTGAATACAGTATGTAGCTTATTGCACTAAAATTGTTTTCCTTATAAATCTACTTTAAAGGTAGATGTAACATCGTGTTTGGTATGAAAAAAATTGCCGAAACTTATAGTTTTCAAATATGTATGTGTGTAAAATTTCCCAAATACTTTGTCATAGTAAAAACAGGACAATATATTTCTGTTTTACGAAGTCCTAATCAGCTGACTTTTGCATGCATTCAAATGTCCATATTTACAAAACTTGGACATTTTTTAATTGTTGCATTCACACATATCATGAACAACTTGAACCCCACCGATTTTAAACTACAAGTTGTTTCTACTCTGATCACAATCACCAAGCATTAAGAATTTGGGTATCACTTTTAATTGTAATCTAAATATGTCAGATCACATAACATCTTTGTGTAAATCAGATAACTTGTTGTTGTGGAAACTTGCTAGAATCAGACGGTTTGTTGATCGTGACACTGCATCTAATGCTATGCGGGCACTCGTGCTGTCGAAGCTTGACTATGACAATGCACTCCTTTCTATATAGTTGTAGGAATAAAGGTACCGTAAACCGGGGTGACTTTTAACGCTTTTTTCAGCTTTTGTCATTTTTTTTATTTTCAACATAGAACGATTTCTGTTATTTTGCTTTCAAAATACCTCCTGGGAAATGGTCTTTCTCGTGTTACATTTTAGTAGAAATAGCTGTTATGTTAAATAGATATATTTAAAGTTTTAAGTACTGTTCAAAGTCACCCCGGCATGGGGTGACTTTGAACGGGTGCACATTTTTCCAGGAACAAATTAAGATAAATACATCCAGAACTAGAAAATGTAATTATCCCACATAAATATAATTGTTTTGATCACAAAAATGCAAAAATTGGTGATAATGTAAACACAGCGCCCTACACTTGAAAATATATAAGCACCTATCAAGGGTGCTGGTTACCCTGCTAAATGCATGTGTTTATATGGGAGATATAAGCGTTCAAAGTCACCCCAGGATCGTTTATTTCTCAATATAGAGAATAGGAAAGAAATTTACAAAATTATTTTCATTTATTATTATAAACTATTATATTCCTGATCCAACAATATTAATTTTAATTTCATTCAATCAGTGTTACCATGGTAACCATTGAGATTTTTCGCACCTATGAAAATTACTATAAAATTGGCAACACATTCCTAAGGCTATAACAATCAACTGGCAACACCTACGGTAGTGTCTCTAAGATGTAACATTGCTCATAGTATCCCCGTTTCAATCACTAATTAAAAAAATATATATCATCAAGGATAAGTGACATAATGGCTGAATAATTTGACCAACTCAAAGTGTTCAAAGTCACCCCGGCGTTCAATGTCACCCCGGTTTACGGTATTGCTCGCTTACAACGCCTCCAGAACCGCACCGCCCGTATTATTTTTCAGCTTCCTCGCCGTCATCTAACGTCTCCTCTGCTCACGTCCATACACCGGCTGCCCATTGACAAACGTATTCAATTTAAAATACTTTTGCACATATACAAATCTTTCAATGATCTATCACCGATCTACAAAGAATTGCATTGCCATCTATGTTCCACCAAGGGAAGATCTTCGTTTGGCTATCATGGATACCACACGACCTGTCATTACAAAAAGTAACAAACGTACTGGAGACAGGTCGTTTGGTGTCTATGGACCAACTCTCAGGAATCAGGTTCCTTCTGCAATAAGATCTGCTTCTTCAGTATCAAGTTTTAAAATGGGCTTGAAAACTTATATATTCTAATGCATTTTTGTTTCTGATGTATTTTTGTTTATATTTTTTCTGTATTTTTTGTATTTCATTGTTATGCGCAGTGATCATGTTTGTTGGAATAACGCATTATACACACCGGTATTATTATTATTATTTTCAATGATAACTACAGTTTATTTATTTAGACATTTAACTAGTCAACAAAAAACAAATAATCCAGGAAAACATAACAACAGAGAGAGCGGTCGCAGGTGAAAAACCTGTGGTCTACCCTTTTAGTGGATTTTTAAAATCAAGCAAAATACTCTTATCCGTATTTTAGTATCTCAGCAGTTAGCAATATTATTGTACCTTTTATGAATGCTTTATATCTTGAGCACTATTGTTGATATATAACACAGCATAATAAGCCATGTATATTTGAAACGTAAACATGATTCAAATTACTCGTTACAATTTTTCGTTGTCAAAAACATGATTGATGGCAGTTTCAAATGACAGCTACTCGGCTACAAATATCCTAAACATTAAGTTGAAACCTTTTTATTTCAGCCTGTAAAAATTGCTGTCGGTTTCAAATGAAATTATACCCAAGATTTGTTTAAAAATTTAAATTGCTACTGGTTTGTCATGATAGTCAAATCCCACACTTTATTGTTAATTCCAATTCTATTACCTGTGAATGCGCCAGAGGCATTTTTTCACAACAGTTTGATGGGAGACTAGTATTCGTAGATTTTTTTCTTGTTATGATGCTCCTTTAAGGTATAATGTATTGGTTTTTTTTGTGATTCTGACTTATTTTATTAACATACATGATTTTCCAACCTATACCATCAGCAAATTCCAATAAATTTCGAAAATTTGATATTTGAGGACTCAATATTCTAAACGTCAAAAGAATCGTTTTACATGATATTCAAAAAGAACAAATTAAGTACTGCATTTAAACGAGTCTCATTCAAATTTTATTATACATTTTCTTTATCTATTATTTGCAATAAAAAACCGTTGTTCATAAATAATCACATTCACATTTGTGATAGCTCACCCCGAAAGGGGGAGGGACTTTGTGAAGATTGTACCAATTTTGATGTTATCATTTCGTCTGTTACAATATTTTCTAAGCTTTAATATGATACCATACTTATAGAAATTGATCAAGGCGATCAAATTTTACAACAGAAAATCTGCTTGAAATTCTTATAATTTTCTTTATTTGTAGCTGATTTTTTCCACTAGTAACTTGAAAAGTGTTTTGTCACGAATTCCCCCTGTTTGGGATGAGCCATAACAGTTTTGAAAAAAATATACTTAAATATGGTTTATTTGTTTTTTGTGATGAATAAACTAGGATCTCTGTTGTATTGTTTTCCTGGGATGTACTTCAATTAGAAATATGACAGAAAAGCAAATCGATCATACTTTGTTAGATTGACCTGTAAACTTCGGGCACTACAGAAAACTTATTTATTTTAAGAAATGCTTGATTCTGAAAGCAGAGTGTAATTCTACGTGTTTTATTAACTGACTTTTATACAACATCCTCCAAGATGTATCCATGCTGATGCAACAAAACCAAACTGGGACAGGGGACCTCCAAGTGAGCAAAGCCCGCCAAATATCCCCTTTAAAAATGGCGATAAGAATATTCTAAAAATGGTAAATACTTTAAGGACTTTTGGTCAAAATGGTCAATATTTTGTAGTTTGAATTATCGGATTTTGTTTAAATTTGATATGCTTACGGGCAAGATACGTAATATGAAATTAGTATTTCAATGATAAACTTTTAATGTTAGCAACAACATTTGATCGTTAAAAGCGCTTGAACGTAAAATTTAGTGTTAAAAGATGACCATTTTATGTTCCCGTTGTTGTTTCTAGCATTGGAATTCTTCATTGTCCGCGCGGCAAGCGCGGACTATTAGATGTTACATTTTGGAATTCACATGTAGTTTTTCAGGCATGAGGACGAGGATGATATATTCTGAAACAACATCTTCTTTCATTTCACAATTTCGATATGTCATGCAACAATAAATATTAAGGGTGATTGAAATCAATAATACTGAAATGTAAACCATGCTTAATTCGTTTTATATCCTATTTTTCATTTGTAAAGGTTGCTGTTTTTCATATTTCTTTATGAACGAGCATTTGTCGTATCACGTGATCATAGATCAGTGTAAGGGCGC
>JXSR01S072635.1:52216-63499 GCA_000969725.1 Ophiothrix spiculata
AACGTACGATGCTTTAATGCATCCGTCGACTATATTGCAGATCGATTGATTTTTGTATTATGATGCATTGTGGGAATGAAAAGGGATCAAATCCTGAATAATCACTGGATCTACAATATAGCTAATTTAAATGTTTTTGATAATCATTGTACTCTGCCAAACAATACAAAAAATGTAAATTACTAAAACATGAAGGAACAATTAAAAATAGTTGTATCTCCTGAACTTATTAAGTCATCATTGTACATAAAAAATTTAAAAGTAAAATCGAGTAGTTTAAAAGTATGAACATGTCCCATTTTCTTTGTTTTTTGTTGTCAGTTTTTGAGTTTTCTTTAGTTTTCATTTCCTCAATCCATTAATTTTTCTTGGTTTAGTTCTTAGCTTGGTTTTGTTTCCATGTAATTGAAGTATATTTGAGTATATTCATGGCAAAAAAGACTATTTGAAGAGATTAATCCATGCACTAGTATGTGTTCATTGCATTGATTACTTATCCTTTTTATTGAAGTTTTGACAATTTCTAGGAAACAATAAACATATATAAAACATGTTGAGTTAGCTGTAGGTATTAATAATGCAGACATAGCTGATGTATACCCAAAATGAAACCGACAGCGAACTAATCCGCTGTAACTCCTATTAGAGTTTAAGTTGCCATCATGCATAATTATTCTAACAACAACTTTGCAAGGTAAAGTTTAGAATAAACAAACCGACACACTACGATAATTTTGAAGCTTGAAATTATCATAACAGTATGCCATAAAGAGTTTACAAAAATGCTGTTAAAAATATCAATAAATCAAAATATACCTGCTGCATTTTTTTGTGTATAATTACGTATATTCTTTAATATTCAAACAAGTATGTGTTCGTACAAGCATGATATTACAACACTTCTGTTGGTGAAATGATAAATATATCCTTATCATTAACGTGTTCATCAAAAAAAGTAAAAAAGGGCAGTCGGGATCATTTTTTCATATTGAATGTATGTTATATTATATAATAAAAAACCGATGAAACCCTGAGCATATTCATATCAAATAAACCTTTGAAAATGAGAGGATGCCTAGATATAGACGTTAACTGATAGACGTTAACTGATACAGATGCGACCTGGAAGGCGGGGCGCCCCATTCACTATAATGTTTGGCCGAAGATTGTTTATATGTATGCAAGAAGGGACATTCTAGTAACATTCGTGCTGACCCATGGGCAATGACTGAGTAAACAAACTATTTTTATGAGCTCCGGTGTGACATCAATTGGGGTGATTGACGTTGTGTGAAATGGTTATTCTCTTTAGTCAAGGTGAGCCATCTGAAGAGGTTTATTCAACAGATGCTTGTCACGATTTAAGTTGTTATTTTAGGACGAGCAACTGATTGACGCGTAGCTCTAGCAATTATAATAGTCACATGTTCAGAATTTTCGATTTGTATTTTTTCTTTGTTGCATCAATGCTGATGATTATTTACTACGTTTACACACCTTATGACTATTACATTTGTCCTCATCGTTTGGCCTCTTGGTGAATTTCATTATCTTCAATATTGTGTATTCTATTATGAGATTGTACGATAATTTTAATTAAAATGTGTAGTATAGTTTGATTTATAATCCTTCAAAAATAATAGGAAGATTTTTATATGATCTATACAAATTAACGTTTTACAAATATTTATTACAAGTTAACAAAATGGTTTTAGATCTCTTGGTGTCAATTATTAAGGGGGAATATGGGTTTTGAAGGGCTAAAAGTAAAAATTGCAAATTGAAATCTAGGACAAAATTACCATTCTTATGTTTTTGTTTGGCAACAATTGGAGCTTCCGTTAAAAGTTATGGTCGAAAATGTAACTTCGCAAGGGAAATTTATCATTTTATTCCTTGTTTTTTCAAGCTGCGATATTCATCTTTTTCGGCTTTAAAATTCTATATCTCGAAACTAATTTTGCTGTTGATCTCTAAGTTTCAAAATTATTAGTGGAAATTCAATCTTTAATTGTTTAATATATAATCAGAGCAAAAGAGCGTTTCTAAAATATACAAAAACCTTTAAAAAAAGTGTTTCTAGACTAAATTGCTGATATCTCAAAAGTGAATGAATTTTGACGACAAATACACTAACAACATGTCTTATTTGACTAATTAAAAATTAGTCATGCAGTGTGATTTTTTCATAATTCATGAAAAAATGCTGTTAATGTCTTTGAAATGTTGAAAAACATTTTTTAGTGTTTTAAAATAGTTTCCATCTCTAAATTTTCAATTCGTAATCAGTCAATTATTAGTTAATTGATAATTGATCAATTACAGGACTAATTAGTGAATATCAAATGCGTCTTTAATTAGTCAATTGACTAATTGAATGACGCAGGACTAACTATATTTAGTCACAATGACTAATATAATTCATGATTTGTCATTGCAACGGACTAGTTAATGGTAAATATCCATCAGAAATTAGTAATTTAATTCGTCATTCAGTTAGTCCTGCGTCATTCAATTAGTCAATTGACGAATTAAAGACGCATTTGATATTAACTTATTAGTCCTGTAATTGATCATTTATCAATTAACTAATAATAACCAAATTACAAATTGTATATTTAGAGATGGAAACTATTCATTTTTTTTAAACATCAAACATTGTTTTTTCAACATTTCAAAGGCAATTACAGCATTTTTTCATGAATTATGAAAAAATCACTCTGCATGACTAAATTTAATTAGTCAAATAAGACATGTTTTTGGACTAATTATCGTTTTCAGTGTAGAAGAAGACGAAGAAGAAGAAGATTCAAAAACAGTTGCACGTTATAATGCATAAGTAGCTGGTATATCCTTTAAAATAGCAAACTAATCAGTTTAAACTCATTCTAGAATTTCAAGCTGTCAAATATAATTATTGTCAAACAGGTGACTTTAATCTAAAATTACAGCAAATTGAGAATTGATTAAACATTCTTAATGTTGTTGACATTTAATGAAGCATTCCAAGACAGAGATTTATTTAATGCTTACTACTTATAATATTAAGTATACCTCCAACTGTTGACATAGCTAGGAAGAGGAGTACTAGTGCTAGGAAGTTCCGTCTTGAATTAGGAAGGGTTGATTTTCCGGTAACTTAAGTGGATTTCAATCAAACTTACGAGCACGACATTTGTATGCAGATATTTAATACTAAACAGCATTTTAAATGCCATCCCAAACGAGTCGTAAATGCAGCCCCTTGCCACTTTCACTTTTTTTTAAATATTTGAAAAGACCATGTTATAACGATTTAAATGACGCCTCAATGAACTTCACTCGATTTTTAGAAGTCAAGTTATGGTCCGATAAAAGGTTGTTAGGGAGAAAATTGTATAACTGAGATAAAGGCGTTCAAAGATCAGTAAGCCCTTTTATTTTCTGTTGATTGTCCCAAAAATATACAGTTATATTTGATAACTGCGACAATTTTCTTGAAATGAAACTTTGATGGTGTTTTGAAGTAAGCAAATGGATTGTGAATCCGTCAAACAATCGGCAAATTACGACCTTGACATGTATTTTCACCTGTAGCACAAAATGAAACTTGCTGTTTTTACGGTTCGTTTGAGATAGACGGTAAAAATGTCCGTTAGTTACTTTTGTCTGATTAATACTTCCTACTAACAAAGATTCGTTACTAGGTAGATTCAAGTTAAGATTGCACTTAATGATGATGAATGCTGCAGACAATGTTGAAGTATCGATTTGTAAAAATAAACTGACAGCAAGCTGACCTAGTTTTACCTCGAAGCACGAGTTTCGAGTTGCAATAATAATTAGAATCGGAACAAATTGTCTCTGTGAGAAATTAAAGCAGATTTAGAACTTTGCATTCTCTGAAATTAGATCAAATAACACACCGTGATTTGTTAATGCTTACCACTATCAAAAGTGATGATATATTTTCATCCGAAATAAATCGTGTTTAAGATAAATCGTCTCCTTTTACATATATCTTAACAGAAATAAACATCGCTTAGTTTTATCAAACATGCATTTTTCATTACATATATCATGATGATCATAACAGCAAATTATTTTTGGTCAAAATGTTAATATATCCTTAACGTTTGCATCACAATCGATAAGAATAATTAACGAAAACTGGTACGTATTTGTCTTGAATGAGTTATTTAGCATCACGGTACATACAAATAAAAACATGCCAATACCCTTTAAATCCCTATAAAAAGGCATTCTTAAACACTTATTTACTGGTAGTAAACAATGGTAAATTGTCCGGCAGATGTACCTACAAGCTTGGCTGTTATCTCCCTGACTGCGCCTCTCTAAAATGTTTAACCATAGATTGTCTTTGATATGCAATGAGGAACATTCTCTCGCTCTCTCTTGTCAGCAAATACTGAGTAAAAGCACACAGACAATGTATACTGTCATGAGGCCTTCAGTGACATAAAATAAGATGATTGGTTGGTGATTCTTTATTCATTCTTTTAAGAACATCTGAACAAGTTGGTGTACACCTGTTGAGATACATTCAAAAAACTCATGTCCGTGAAGTTAATAAAAAAATAAATAGAGGATAGCCTCATCAGTGTCTAGCACTGCTCAGTGTCTAGCACTGCTTTCCATGAGGGTCCTCTGTCAGATGGTAAGATTTATTTGCCAGTTTTAGTGCAGGAGGAAAACCGGAGCGCCCGGAGAAAAACCTGCGGAGGAAAGTTTGGACTGGCAACCAATTGCACATACAGCATACAGCTCCTAGACCGGGGTTCGAACCCGTGACAGTCCTGTGGGCTCATTGGTGCAAGGCGAGGGAAGTATACCGCTATGCCACCTGCTTCCCCAAAAGTTTTGGAAAGGCTCCCAATAAACCTTACTTGTAGATATGTAATCAATTGTTATAAAATACATATCTTTTTCAGATGATCATAAATGTACAACTGCAATATAACAACACAGGATAAGCGTACTCATTAAGTACCAGGTGTCCCTAAAATTATATTACAACCCTCTTTTAGATGCTTCCACAGCAATACTAGTTTTTGAGTTATTAGCAAAGGTAGATACCCATGTCAAAAATGAATTTATTCAAAAATTTATAATAAGCAAATGTTGGAATGTATAAAATTATTCATTGAAATTAGTACAAAATTTGGTTCAATGATTATATGATATTTAGAGAGATGTCTTTTTTTTTCTGATCGCGTAGAATCAGGACCATTGACCCAAATTCTGTACAATTTTCAATGAACAATTCCAGTATATTTATTATTCAAATAATTGATACTTGCATACTTTGAATTCCAGAATGAGTCGTTTATATTGAACCTATCCATCAAATTGTGGCACGAACATTAAAGAATACCGCAATAAGCATATTCAATTTTTCACGGGCAACAATAATTCTTAAGCTGCAAATTTGAGAAAATTTTAAAAATATCTGCATGATATAACGCTTAAACTTACAGAACATTGTTTAAATTAAATGTTTCTTTATTTATTAGCCTAAGTTCGACGGACATTTAGAAATGGCAAAATGTTGAAATGGTGGCCATTTTTTCCAAATTCAGATTTCGACATAATTTTCGGACCTGGAGTAATTTATGACGTCATATTTACGTAACAGATTATTGGATGTTCATGATTTTGGTACCAATGGAAAGAAGAGACCTTACTCTATATTATGGTAAAAAACTACCAAAATTTGGGCCTGTCAATTTCACGTTCAAATTGGGTTGAATTAAAATTATATGAAACGAACATGCTTACGGTGTTCTTGAATTACGTCTCTGACATATCTATCTTTGTTGTTGACTCCAAAAATAATAAGCATTGATATTAATGTTTTTGTAAACATCTAGCAGAGGTATTTCTCACAAGTTATGCAAAGTTTGATTTCTTCAATTGCTGTAGTTTTTGCCAACGAGTAGTTTTCTACATGCAACCATTTTTGGGACACGTGGTAAAATTTAAATGCACAGTGTGACTCTATTTTTCTATGGTCAGATTGAAGTTAAATAAAAAGCAAAGGAAAGCTGAAATTGTTTTGTATACAGTTTTTATATATTGGGACCACTGCCTCCCCTTTAGAGTCAGAGTTAGAAGATTTAACTCAAGGTCATACTTATTATATATAGGTTTTCTTTAGGGATAAGAGGACCCTTTTGTGGTTGAACTTATCAGCCCGTCTTCCTGAATTGTTTGCCTTCTTGTTTTAGTTAATGTCATTTTTTGTACTACAGTGTATTGTTTGTCAATGAATATGTAAATAATTTCATGTTCTTGATTTGTGGTTTCTATAATTGAAGTACAAGAAATTCAGATAAATATGATGTCCTATCTTATCTTATTTTTGCTTATCTTATCTTATCTATCCTATATTATATCTAGGATAACAGGGATTTCCATTTCGTTTTGACCAAATATGTATATTTCTCTGAACGATTATACAGGTAAATCGCCATGATCGCAGTGTTTGTATAAAATTTCAATTCAAAAAATGTTTGTCCAAATATGTCCCTTACCTGTAAGTATAGATAGTCTATTCATAGCAGGAAAGGGGTTATTCCCAGATGTATCCAATATATCCAGGCGGTATATTTCTCCTTTGATTTTATATATTTTCCTATGAAAATCTTCAATAGTCGGAGTGTACTGTTCAACAAATTGTCCAGTCAAAAATCTTTTAACAATTGAAGTTTTTCAGGTGACCCTAAAACAACCAAACGATAACAGTTTTTAGCTGGTGTATTGAGTTCAGATTCAAGAACGGTAGCACTCAATGATGCAGACATATTTGTATCTTCTGTTTTTTAGTATCCTCACATAAAACAAGATAATAAATCTATACTGCAACATATATTCCAATAAGAGAGTATGATATAAACAAAATACTAAACCAATAGTCTCCAATAGTTCTTTCCGTGAGTAACAAAATAGTATATTATGCTACATACGCTTGATTAGACCAAGCTTGAAATCACATTGCATATGAACCACGCCTTCATCCTTTTACAACCCACGTTAGTTGAACCAAAAACCATGAGCCAAATTACATATTACGTTATAGTATACCAACATAATCATATAATATTTGTAGGCAGTCTTCCTTGTGGTTTGTTGTGTTTCTGGCATGATAATATTATATCACGTAACATTACAGCGGGTACTACAATAAATTACCGTGGTGTAGTGTATCAAGTCTTGCATATTTTATAAAACGTATAAAACAGGTACACCATCACGATGAAAGTTCACTACAAAATAATAACAGTATATTCTGCAACATACGCTTGATTAGACGAAGCTACAAAATAACATAATTTTGGAAGCTAATCCTGCATTTTCCGGTATAAATTTGATTCCTTCAACATTTTAAGACTAATCAAAAAAGTTGATTTCAAATACAAACATTTTTAGAACAAGCTCCTATTTCATCCACAGTATCTAACCTCAAATTATTCCGTATATCCTTTGTGTGCGCCCCAATTCAACGTATTTTGGTATTTCCAACACATTACCAGTCAGCCGAATTCTTTATCTCGCATTCTTCCTCTAGTAGCGCCTCATTTATTCGATGTATTGTTAATACACGGACTGCCAGCAGACAATTGACGAATGCATCCTAGTTGGCCTCCATGCGATGACTGAGAATTGATGCGACTGAGAGGCGGAGATGTGGTGATGTAAAGCACGTTGATTGGATAACGCGTGTTGTTAATTGTCATAAGTACACTTTGCACTGTACCTACTTTATGTCGTTGACATTCTCTCAAGGTGTCTGCTACGTTTGTTCTACAGAGTAGTTTGCAATCAATTGTTCATGTAAGAGTTAGTTTAGTGCCTCATATAAGATGTCTGTAAAATTCTGTTCATGTTACTGTCGTACTATATACGAGCTAATTTTATTAGATACATGAATTGCGTACAAAAACCAACTCCAAATGTTTTGAAGTAAACATCGTAATAACAAAAGTCTTTAAACAATTATACCAAAGACAATTCAATTATTGAAAAAGGAATGTATGACTTGGGAAAATACACCTGTTGATATTTACATTATTTAATTTTTCTTTAAAAATAACTAAACGGGCAGTTTAAGTGACGCTTAAGCAATCGACATAGACACGTAATTCCGTAATAAAACTGCATCAAATGCCATTTCACCTATAATATACGAGCTAAATTTTATTAGATAAATTAATTGCGTACGAAAACCAACTCTAAATGTTTTTAAGTAAACATCGTAATAACAGAGTTCTTCAAACCATTAAACCAAAGACAATTCAATAGAAATACACTTGTTGATATTTAAATTATTTTTTCTTCTTTAAATTAACTAAACGTAGTTCAAGTGACGTTTAATCAATCAAGATTCTATAAAAATTATTACTTTGAATATCAAATTCAAACAAAAAATAGATTTCATTACATTTGATAGACAATTATTGCGTCATGGAAATTTTATTCTCCCGGAGCTGCGTCGTTATTGCTTAACTGATTAAATGGCACTCTTCCTTTATTAAATCAAAGTGTTGATTAATCTATGCTGGTAGAACTCATATCAATGTTCGGGCTAACTTCCGGCTGATGATGAGTATGCTTCAGCGTTGAAGGACGATTTTAATCGTGTAGATATCCAATCGCTTTAAATTAAAATAATAGTTGATATGAGAGATAAAGGAAAATATTTTAAAAAAAGTGAGTTAACATTGTTCAGTGATTGAGAAATCAGATTTTTTTTTACCTTAATTGGTTATTTGCTCTTCGTTATGGTATTGTTTCTTAAAACACATAATTTGAAACATAGAATAGAACCAAGAAATATTGTTTTTAAAATTACACCTAGCCTTAGCTTTATATAATGAATATTCATTCATATCCTTTACATCGTGTTTGCATTAAATACGGGTAATTATTAAGCTTTAATACTTTTGTTTCTCGATTTCAACTAAACATGAGATTAATCAATCGATTGATTGATAGATTGATTGATTGATTGAAGGATGGATGTATGGATGGATTGATTGATTGATTGATTGATTGATTGATTGATCAAGACCACTACCACTCTAGCTGATGCCATACTTTCAGCTCAAGAAAGGAATCCACAAACCACAAATTTCCCAGCGACTCTAGAAGGAATAAGCAGAGAACAAAAGTAAAAGTAAGCATTTATTTATTTATCTCATTTTTCCACGTACTCTGTTTGGGATGTTTGATCATGCGCTCATTAATGTGTTTTATGTTATTTAATAGCAGCGTTGAGAGGCTATATGCACCAAAAAATCATATTTTAACTAAAAATGCTAGGGACTTCAAGTTTGGGTTATATGACACATAATATAATAAAAAGTGAAACATGCAAACAAATTTGCCTAATCTCAATATTTAATTGGCGGCCATGTTTGATTTTCGGAGTCGGATTTCAAAAGGGCAAATGTACGCAACCGTAAATGCTAGAGACTTCAATTTTTATGAAAGAGAAAATCAAAATTAAAATAGTTTGAAATTAGATTTTATAAATTTTTGTTTGCTTTTGCATACAGTGTGCGCTTATTTTGATCAAAAAATGATATTTTTGGATCAAACTTGAGTTTATTTTTGTTATAAACAAAAACGAATACAAATACAAATATGTAACATTTTGCATTGAAAGTACAGGACAATTATTATAGTGAATTATGCCTCCCTGATTTGTAATTCCACAAGGCCCCTACACACTTTAAAGATGCTGCCCAAGTAATCTCCTTTCCACACCAATCATCATTTAATTTTCTGCGGAAATCTTTAGGGGCGCTGAATGTTGTTTAGACCCTAAATACATCGCTGCTAGGATCAGCTCCCAAAGTTTGGTAGGGGTTTACGCGAGACTTTGCATTAGGTCCTTGTCCAAAGGAGATTCAAGCACACTTAACTTTTGGCGCCAGCGGGGATCGACCTCGGGACCTTACGTACTGCTTGACTACACCTGATCTCAACCATTGTTTAATTCTACAGCAAATAGGATGATGTGATGGATAAAAGTCATCGCCCTGATGACGGTGTTAGATTTGCTATAATCATATTCCTCATAACGACACTACTTGACGGTAATCGAGCAACAGCAGGTAGCATGATCGTCATCCAATATAACTTACAAATTGAAAATGGATTATGATAATTTTGCAACATTTTCCACACCAACTCTTTTGTTCCTAGATAGTGGACCGGTAATCTTGCGTAGTCTGTTAATTACTAAGTCATTGCCTTGCTGAATATTTCTCTAGTATTGCATATAAGACCGAGATACACTATATAAATACATATTAAGGTATTTTTAAAAAACACTTCTAACTTTGACATTTGCAATTTGGCAGTATATTTTAATAACCTATTAGATAAAACTCAAATTGTCGAACGTTGTCAAAAAATGCAATAAAACATTTTCTACATGCATAATCGCTGAATCTTTTACACCATTAAATTCCGCTTTTTTCCTGAGAGTGGCGATTTGCTTACCAGATACATTTCCCAACACATTAAAGCATAGACTATCAAATTGCTATTTAATATCATTTTACATTTAGCATATACGAAACCCCTTCAAAATTAGTTTATGCTACCGACGTACTTATTCTAAGGGCATACGTGTATTTTGAAAAAAATGTAACGTGAGGAAACACGCCCACTCATTGAACAACTTAGGGAAGTCATCGACTGCCTAAAAAAATTGGTAACTTAAAAAGCATATAATTAAGCAGCATATAAGTAGTTAACAAAAACATGTTCTTGATGAAAAAACTGATAATTTGCTTCTCATGTCAGATGAAAAACATAGTGGAACTGAGTCTGTCTTGAAAAATTGAGCATTATCTATATACCACTGATTGATTAATTTTGCGAGCCCAATACCAATGCCCGGGTTAATTTCCGTCTGATAATGAGTTTGACCGAAGCGATGAAGGACAAATTTATAAATAAGTTTATATAGGTTTATAATTACAATAATGTAAATAAAATCAGTGTGCAAACGAGATATTCATTTCTAACGGTATGTTTATTATCAGCATTTAACGAATATTGTTGCATTTTATCTGTATATTTGAAGTTGTTTGGGTTTTAAATGTTCTAATTTTGTAAACTTGGTGCCTCCGCCCACACACCTAGCGTTTTCGAAGGCATCCGTGTCTCTTATACACTTGTATGAATCGTTTTATATTATACTTAGATGTATGTTATTATACAAAATTACACATTGTATTTTTATATTTACCTACATACTTATATGTGTTT
>JXSR01S072646.1:37598-47666 GCA_000969725.1 Ophiothrix spiculata
CCTCTTGAATAAACACCGCGATCGTCTTTAAAGTATCTTTTAAATCACTTTATGTTCAAAATAATTATTGTAATACTATAACAAATACATCTGACTCCAAATTATGTCATTTGCATATTTGAATTTCAAAATGGCCGTCAAGATGGCTGCCAAGATTTGCGCCAGAATAGCCAATTTTCAATAAAATCTATCAAAACGGCCTTTAAAATGCTTTATATCATATATATTCAACAGGAAATATCACTTAGGCTTACAACAAGATCATATGCCCCCTAATAATATTGTAAATTTGTATAAAAATCAAAAAGGCGTCTGTTCTGAAATTCAAGATGGCCGCCAGAATATGTATTTTTTGGGGAAATGGGTCAGAGGCACTTTAAAACAGTACCAAAAATACCAAAATGTTCCAAATATTCGAACAAAATGGCTACACAGGTAATAATAGGAGCATTTCTTTCTAAATAAGGGTGTTAATATTCTTCAAATCAAATATGGAGCCTGTACTGGGATCCAAAATGGCCGCCAAAATACGAATTTAGGCACAAAATTGGTAAAAATTACTTTGAAGCGGTATAAAAAACACCAAATGTTCAAAATAATCGATAGAAAGTGGCTTTGAGGTGGGCTTTGAGGGTAATAAAAAGATAATTTCTTCCCATAAGGGTGTTTGTATGTTTCAAATTCAATGGAGCCTTACTGAGATTCAAAATGCATGCCAAAATTCTGGCCAGTTTTGGACGGTTGGCTATTGTTCATTTCGGTTGAACTGGCCACAACTGGCAGGCAACCACTCGTTGAGTTTTGAAGCGGCCCCTGAAGGTGACCTTAATGTTCAAAGTAATCTATGGAAAATGACTTTAAGAGTAACTATGTGAGCATTTCTAGCCAATATGGAGCCTAGTATCAAGATCCAAAATGGCTGCCAAAATAAGTTTTTTATGTACAAAAATAAATTAGCACTTCAAAGTCGTAAACACACTAAATGATCAGCATAATTGATGGAAAAGGGCTTTGTGGGTAACAATATTTGCATTTCTTCGTTAATAAGAGTGTAAGCATGTTTAAATCCGATAGGGAGCCTGCATTCTTAAATGATATGTTTTTATGTGCAAATATGGGTTTAAGGCACTTCAAAACAGTATCAAAAACACCGAATGTTCGGAATAATCAATGGAAATTGTCTTTGATTAGGATCATTTCTTCCCAAGTAAGAGTGTTAGCATGTTTCAAATCCCACAATGGAGCCTGTGCTGATATCCAAAATGGCCGCCTTAAGAATTTTAGCACAAAATGGGTTAAGGTGACTTTGAAACGGAATCGAAAACACCAAAAATTTACAAAATAATATTCAAATGATATTAAAATGACTTTGATGGTAACAATGTACGAATAGACTACTTCATGGGGTATGCATGTTATCATGCAAGTACTTGTATCATTGATTGATTGATTGATTGAATAGGAACATTTCAGGGGAATCAGGTGGCGCAGCGGTAGTTGAGTCCCTGACCTTGAACCAGTGAGCTTCTGTAGGTTTTTCTCCGGGCGCTCCGGTTTTCCTCCTGCACTTGAACTGGCAAATAAATCTGACCATCTGACAGAGTAATCCTCATCGAAAGTATTGCTAGACACTGATGAGGCTATCCTCTATAAATATTTATATATTTCTTTTATTTATTTCTTCCATAATGTTGTTTACAGGTCTAAAAACTATTTATATAGCCTATACTGTTATCCAACATTTCCACAAAAATACAATTTTATGTACTAAAATGGATATAAGCAACTTTGAAACATTATTAATATTGAATATGTGACATGTTGCCAAACATATTTGGGTAGAAATGCTCCCATAGTTATTCTCAAAGCCATTTTCCATGGATTACTTTGAACATTTCAAAGCTCAAAGTCACTTTCAGGGGTCTCTTCAAAACTCCCTTGCCTCAGATTTATTCAACCTCTTCGTTCAACGAGTTTGAGCTATTAGAGGAGGAACAAGTTCTGAAGGCCATTTCCAAAGCTCCTACTAAGTCTTGTATGTTGGATCCTGTGCCGACATGGTTCTTGAAACAAAATGTCCATGCTTTTGCTCCATTTATAACACGCATTATAAACGAATCGCTTCAGACTGGTGTCTTTCCTGAAAGTATGAAACATTCCATTGTCACACCCATCCACAAGAAACCTTCTCTTGATCAAAATGAATTAAAAAGCTATAGACCTGTATCCAATCTCATGTTTGTCTCAAAACTCATTGAGAAACAAGCTGTGAAGTCTTTGACTGAGTATTTGGAAACAAATAATCTGACTGAAAAACTACAATCTGCCTACAAGAGTGCTCATAGCACTGAAACTGCTTTAATGAGAGTCAAGGATGATATGATGAGATACTTATCAAATCGTAAAGGCGTTTTCCTGGTGTTACTGGATTTAAGTAGTGCGTTTGACACTGTAAGTCATGAAATTTTAATTAACAGGCTGCATGATGATCTTGGTGTGAAGGGAACAGCATTGCAATGGTTCAGGTCTTATCTGTCTGGTAGGACAAGCAAAGTGTGCATCAATGGTACTTTATCTAACCCTGTTAGGCTCAGTTTTGGTGTACCTCAGGGTTCCATAATTGGACCCACTGCATTTTCCTTATATGTTTTACCCTTAGGTGACATCATCAGAAAATTTGATCTTTCGTTTCACATGTATGCGGACGATGTCCAATTGTACACTTGCTTTGACCCCAAGGACCCTGTCTCCATTGCAACTGCTTTAAACAAACTGACTTGCTGTATTGATGCTATCAAGGTTTGGATGAAACAAAACATGCTTAAGCTCAATGACGACAAGTCAGAGTTTTTCATCGCCACCGCTGCACACTTAAGACCCCATATGCCGGCTGTTTCTCTTCGCATTGGTGACAAGTACATCCATCCTAGTGATACTGTCCGTAACCTCGGTGTCATTTTTGACTCTCAAATGAACATGTCTTCTCAAATCAAATCTTTGAGTTCTAGGCTTGCATATCAGCTACGCAATATCTCTCGCATACGTCGCTTTTTGGACGAAAACACATGTCATCTTGTTGTTCGTGCACTGGTTCTATCTAGAATTGACTATGGTAATGGTTTGCTCCTTGGCTCCAATAAGACGGACCTCCAAAAACTCCAGCGTGTTCAAAATTGGGCTGCTAAGCTGATATGCAAGGCTATGAAGTACGACCATGCCAGCTGGTGCTTGCACAAGTTGCACTGGCTTCCAATTGATGAGCGAATCACGTTTAAGGTACTAGTTACCATCTTTAGCTGCCTTAACGAAGCTGCTCCTGAGTATTTGAGCAATTGTATTTCTTTGTATCAACCTGCTAGGGCAAGTCTACGTTCAGCATCCGATTCCACAAGGCTGACTGAGCACAATACCATCAAAGCCCTTGTGTCAGCAGAACGCAAGACTTTCTCCTATGTTGCCCCTCGTATGTGGAATAAGTTGCCAGCTGGCATGAGGAATACCAATTCTTTAACATCTTTTAAGAGATCTTTGAAAAGTTATATGTATCCAGTTTAAGCCTTCCTTTTGCTTTGTCTTTATGCAATTGGATCTTTTTATTTTCTGGTTTCTGTCTTGTTTATTTTTAATAGCGCTTTGATCTAGATGTAACAGCGCTTAACAAGTGTTATAATGTATGTATGTATGTATGTATGTACTTGACAGGCGGTTGCCTGCCAGTTCTGGTTGGTTCAACCAAAATAAACGATAGCCAACCACCCAAAACCGGCCAGACAACCGCCAGTTGAGTTTAAGCGGGTCTTTACTAATTTTTCTGCATGAAATTGTATTTTGGCATTCATTTTGAATCTCAGCACAGGCTCCATTTAGAGTTTGAAATATGTAAACACCCTTATTTTGGAAGAAATTATCTTTTTATTATCCTCAAAGCCATTTTCTATCAATTATTTTGAACATTTGGTACTTTTTATACTGCTTCAAAGTCATTTTTACCAATTTTTGTGCCTAAAATCGCATTTTGACAGCCATTTTTTGATCTCAGTACAGGCTTTTTTATTGGATTTGAAGAATATTAACACCCTTATTTAGGAAGAAATGCTCCTAATATTACCTATGTAGCCATTTCCATTTGAACATTTTGGTGTTTTTGATACTGTTTTGAAGTGCCTCTGACCCATTTCCCCCCAAAATATATATTTTGGCAGCCATTTTGGATTTCAGAACAGATACCATTTGACTTTTATACAAGTTTACGATACAATTAGGGGGCATATGATCTTGTTGTATGCCTAAATGATATTTCCTGTTGAATATTTATGATATATATAAAACATTTCAAAGGCTGTTTTGGTGTATTTTAATGAAAATCGGCTAGTTTGGCGCCAGACTTGGCGGCCATTTTGAAATTTAAATGTACAAATGACATAATTTGGAGTCAGATGTATTTGTTATAACTCCAGAAGCCATATTCAAATAATAATTTTGAACATAAAGTGTTTAAAAAGATACTTTTAGACGATCATAATGAAAATAAAGTATTTTTGCGGGAATTTTTGGCGGCCATCTTGGATATCTCGCTTGGGGCCATCTTTAATTTGAAGGTCAAAATGGGGTCAAATTATAAATATGACTTCAAATATGAGTTCCTTGACCCTAAAAACCATGAAAAGCACATGCTGATAAGTTCTATTGGTCAAACTAGTGAAAACCTCATTTTCAAGATGGCCGACGCAGCCATATTGGATTTGAAGGTCAAAACGAGGTCAAATAGTAAAACTGATGTTAAACATGGGTTCCTTGACCCTTAAAACCTAATAATACACATCTTGATCAGTGCTGTAGGCCAAACTGTTGAAAAACCAAATTTCAAAATGGCCGACGGCGGCCATTTTGGATTTTGGCCCCCACAGAAATTCCTCACACTTTTGGAAGAGGCACCCTCGCTAGTTTTGTTAATTAACCTTCAAAGAAGACAAATCCATCGAGAAACCAACCTCCGCTCTCCACGGTCACGGGAGTCCTCCAGATGACCCAACTAAAATTAGATTACAAGTGTTGATAATCTAACTCTTGAATTTATAATTTCTATCAGCTTTCACACATTTCAGTGCTTAATTGCTTTGTAATTTTCCACTGAATTGCATAATTAATTCCTTTGTCTTAAGGTCCCATTGGTATTTTATGGAGGTCAGTAGACTTGTGGCAATATTAGTATCTAAACGAGTATTGGTGATTATTATCAGTCCTTAAAAGTATTACCTTAAGGTACCCATAAAAGTACGTCTCGCCTCAAAATAATTGTTAGTGCAACGCTATGGAACTCGCACACATAATTGTAAGATTTTGTGTACAAGCGCTGGTATTTCAGCTTTCAACACCCTGTTTCTAACAAATTGACTGAGAAACTCTGAACTGATAAACTTTTAAACCCTCGACCACATTTAGAAAAAGTTTCAAATTTCATTTTCTCACAGTACAATCCAGTAACCCATCCACCAATGGTGGGAATATGAAACTTGTCAGCGGGCATATTTTACTTTGTTTACTGAAGCATGTTTTTTTTTTTTCTTTTTCAAAGGCATGTGTCAAGCATCTGTCATTATTGGTATTGAGGGAGGTCGGAGCCCCATGATTTCTGAAAATTTATTTTTATCATAACTTTAAAACTAAAAGATACAAAAGTATACATTTTTAGAAAGGGAATTTTGCAACGAATCTATTAATAGCATCAGATTCTTGATTTAAGAACAAGCTTTTTAGTAACTCACCAAAAATGAGTTATTTTGGCAAAATTTTTTTGAACAAAATATTAAAAAATAGGTATAAGTCATCTACATCGATGGTTCTAGGAAAAGTTTTCTAAAAAGCATCATTTTTTCAAAATATTGTGATTTTTTGGCATTTTTTGTACTTTTTGGCCATTTTTATGTAAAGAGGTTAATCAAAAATTTGAGAAAAATTCCCTAGAACCATCAATTTAGATGGTTTTACCTATTTCTGACGATTTTTGCCAAATAATACTTTTTCTAGGCTTGTTCAAAAAATTTTGGCAAAAAACTCATTTTTGGTGAGTTGCTAAAAGGCGAGTTCTTAATATTTGTATCTGATGCTATAAATGAATTCCTTGTAAAATTGTCTTTCTGAAAATGTATACATTTATGTAGTTTCTTTATTAGTTTTCAAGTTTTGATAAAAATAATTTTTAGGGATTGTGAGGCTCCGACCTCCCTTACGTTGCTCTTCTGATTTTATTAACGATAATCATTGCATATGATCTTGAATTGATACTTTCATTTGATTTTCTTTGATATCAGAGATCCAATATTCTAAGTTGTATGTCATAAAATTAACTTGATGGTGCAAGATGATGTCTATAAAGTCCTATGGTTTATTAAAAAAACTTGAACATTGAACATGTGTCAGCTTTTAAGTCATTTGTTTATGCCACTACTTTTAATTTGATCATGAAACTATTTGAAAGGTCATGTTCTTATCAACTTAATTTTTCTTAGGTTGCTGTTGATTTAATTTTGTCATGCGTATACAAAACTATTGCAATAATTGCAACTTTTAAACTTGATATTCAGTCTTTTAGATGTTCAGAACCTCAATATTCCTTGGTTCTCTGTCAAAAATAGGGTATCAAATAAAAGTTAAAACTCCAGTGCGTGTGACTAGGATTTAAAAATATGTTTGCTTCATCCATATTGGCATATGAGCCATTTTCACAGGTGAAGCGATACTTTTATGGTTGCTTTTACGACCGGTACAATAATCACCAATACTTGCAAATCACAATGATAGATTTTATTATTTATACTAAGGCCTAAAAAAAAATTGTTTGATTGGTGTAACATAGAAAAAAAAATAGGGCAGGTAGGTCAGATTTTTATTTATTAATGGGTTTTTTTTTAAGTCTATGTTTCACATACAAGAACACAAAATATACCACACTTATACAAAAACATCTTCACTTGTTCTGTAACACATCTTTTATTTGTGATTTTGAATGTCCTACAAACCATATCTCGGGCCCCCATGAATCGATTCCAATCAAATTTGGAATTGGAGTTTTTTTTTTACCATGCTCAAAAAAAAAAAAAAAAATATTTAGGGTCGGCGGTAAAAAAAGGGTCGGTCGGGTTACGTCAATCAAACAATTTTTTTAGGCCTAAATTGCAGGGTTTCACAAAGTGCTCACCTTCGCTGCCCAGTTGATCAACCATGTTGGAAGCATACCTTTGGGGTTGTCATAATAATACATGAATGCTGAAAAATAGACAAAGGAAATATAAAGAGAGAAAACTTTACTAGGCTATAGTTATTTTCTTTAAAATAGATTTTGCGCTAACTTAAAGGCATTAGCCATGATCCACTTGGATATATGAAAACTTGTTGAATCAAAGAAAGACCTTAAACAGAATCAAAACAAACAAACAAAATGGGGAATTGGTACTCGTCACCATTTTGATTTCACCGCCGTGTAAATCCTATGGGACGGCAGCCATCTTGGATTGTCGCTCATGGAGGGTGAGTTATTGTAACGCCGGCATTTTACGGCTCTGCATGCCACACTTTGAGAGTCTTCGCAAAGGAATAGTGGGAAAATTGGTGTACTCTGATCAGAGCAAGTCGCAATACACGCTACTTGCAACGCAGACACGGTTTGCCCCCAAAAAAAAAAGGAAAACCCGCAAGAGGGGCAAAGGAAAAATTAAGCCAACCGCCCGAAGAATGGGCCAAAACCCCAAAAAAAACCAAAAGGAAAATAAACCCGCCCCAAAAACAAAAAAAAAAGGCAAGCGAACCCCAATCCCCTATAAAAATTCCTTGATTTGATGTTAGTGACCATTTGACTTAGAAATGCAACAGATTACACATTTTAGTATTTTGAGTATGAATTCAGCTTTAACCAACAATATATTTACACTTCTGAACAAGCACTGTGAAACTTGTCTCCCTTTTCTTGTACTTGCGTATCCCTGAAATGTCTGTCGTAAGAAAAATGGCTTTAAAATTGCAACTAAAAAGGACATGTCCTTGTGACCATCACGACAAGGTAATCAATATTGTCTTGTCGTACATGCCACAAAATTTTCCAAATGAGACAAGGTTGAGTTTGCTCACTTGAAATTTTTGATGTCACGCTCATTGAGCCACTACAACAGACACTCTGAAACAAGAATAAGAATGATAGTAAAATAAAAATCCTTATACGACTAACTAGGCCTACGACTGCCCTTAGGCGCTGGAGCACAATTAGGCCACAACTTTGTGCGGCCAACTGCAACCTGGCCACAGCCTTGATTTTTCCAGATGGCGACCATATGTTAGATAATGCACCTCTAAATAATTTCAAAACATGTAATGAATATATTCCAATAATCTTGAGGTGATCAATCAAGCCTACAGTCACCTTTTTGGAAAATTAAGGCTGTGGCCAGGTAGCAGCCAGCAGCAAAAAAGTTTTTGGCCTAATTGTGCTCCAAAGCCTTACCTTTACTTCCTGTTTCCCCATTGGCTGTTATGGCTAAACTCTGGTGATAATCGTCCACTCGTATAACTCCTTTCTTCTCTGGAATAGAGTCAAATGCCGCACTGCGACCTAAAGTCACGTAAATATGTTGACCATCAATATCAAACTCTCTACTCTCTCTTTCAAATAGATACTGAGAAACAAGTTAAAGAATAATTATGTTTTTTTTGCATTTGTGCGTGTGTGTGCAAACACCTTAACAATTATTTTTTTGAGAAAGGATTTTACGACGGGAATTCATAACAATTAAGATTTTAACATGTTCGCCGTCAGACAAGTTTTGAACTGTCACGCTTTCATCAGGAGTAGCTCTGACTTCTTCAGGACAAATATTGTTATAAAGACATGTGGGCCTTCACTTAATTCCCACTGATGACTCGCATGAGCCATTCACTGAAGGCTGCTCCTTGCCAACATTGTTGAAAGTAGATCACCTCTTTGAAATTGTGGTGGCTCTGAAAAGAGCCTTTCTGAAGGCTGTCCCTTGTCAACAGATTCACACAAAAGTAGGTTGCCCCTTACCGCTAATATGTTGTTCGTTTGAGATTTTCGTGGCTCTGAGTAGAGTCTTTCTGACGGCTGCCCCTTGCCAACAGTTACTTGCACAAAAGTAGGTTGCCCCTATACCTCTAATTATAATGTGCGTACAAATGCTAGGCTGCCACTTGCCTATTAAGTCTCCAACCGAACAGATAACTACCTATTCGAGAAGTGCAATTTACAGAAGTTAAAAGGCTAAAGTTTAAAATATTAAAAATTTGTGTAACAATATTGAACTCCCCACTTCATGTATACACGATGGTGTCCATGACTGAAGCCAAAAACAGGAAGGGGTGTTGTTGTGTGTGTGTGCGCTTGGCTACACTTTACGCTAATGTGTATTGCCATAATAAAAGGATACATCTCTGTTTGACATTGGGAATGGATAGTTGACATTCCAATAAATACCTTTTCTGCTACCTTCTGTTATTTCGTATAAATCTGAAAAAAAAATATAGATTGCAAAATGAAATTAAAATAGAAATTTGTTCTTAAAATATAAATATTTTAACCAAACAAAATATCTGAAAAGATTTGAGTCTAAAATATGATCACCTATTTGTCAGAAAATCACATGTCGTCAATTTGCAAGTTTGATTCTTTGTACTACATTTTGGTCCAAACCCTATCATTTTTGATCATTTGGTTACAGAGATATGACATTTCTTTAAGGTGCCCGGTACCCTATTATTTACCAAAATTGGGTATGTTCACACAATCACATGTAGCACTTTAGTTTTGCATTGAAACCCCAACAAACCATATATTTTTGGAAAGCTTATGAGATGCCGGATACAAAAAAACTGTAATTCAGACATTTATTTGACCTTGAAATATGCTAATTAGGTCCCATTTTTAGTGAAAAAGTCAAAAATCATGATTTTCAATGTAGGATTTTCAAATTGCTAAAACTCAATTTAGATAAATGCAATGACAGAGATTTTAAATTTAGCAGATAATATAATTGCTTCCTAAGAACGCTATGATGGGTTTTT
>JXSR01S072666.1:0-13110 GCA_000969725.1 Ophiothrix spiculata
AGGCAGATAAATGGCGTCGGCAGGTGACCTGAGGTCAGGACTAGTCCATTTTACGTTATAGGGGTGCTATAATGCTTTGGTCCCATACCACTCCGAGAGAGGTATGCAAATTAGTTTCAGTCAACATCGTTACAGAGGTAATCAGCCCAGTGTTATAGTTTCAAACATTCATTATTTGTTTTATATAACTCATGTAAAGATTCTTGTCATTTGAAGCATTTCACTTCTAAGGCCTATATCTTGAAAGGTCTATTTATACTATACAGTCAACTATGCATTGACGAACAGAGTGCATTTTTTATTTTAAATAAAAAATGCATTTTTGCCAATGAGTAAAAAATGATGAACGCCTGTTAACCAATCAAATGACAAGAATCTTTGTATGAGTTATATAATAGAGCTTATACAAATACTGCCATGAAGGCAAAAATTAATGAAAAAATCAAAACAAAACACAACTGTGTACGGCATATCATTGAGATCATGCTTAGCATGAAGTTTAACATCATCAAAATGATGCGACATCCACAACAAAACATTCACTGCTTAAATGTTCACAGTTTGTGTAATACCGCTGCTCTAATCTTGGACACCATATGGGATTTCTCTTGTCTTGGCCTTGAAAACAACAAAAGCACAAACCAATGCGATAACTATGCCGACGATAAATGTACAAATGGCTATTCCAGCAACGGTACCTGCAGAAAAAATTGTAGAAATAAGATTAATTAATCAAAGGATAATGGATATATGGTAAGGCAATTTTAAAAAACACAAAATATAAAATCTTACATATATTTATCAGGTTCCTTGATGCGGTATCATACTTGGTTCAGGAGCTTAAATTTATTTGTATGCCTTTTTGACACCTGGGCCCTACAGAAGAATGTTCAGTGACAGTCTATGGAATGGGTTCCCTAGATAAAAAGAATGGCAAAAATGCCTGGCGAAAATGACCCTATAACCTAGCTCTAAAGGATCACTTTTAGGATCACTTGTTAAGTGCCCTTCTGGGGGCCACAGCTTGGGCTGTAATCTACAGTTCAAAATTGATATCATCTGCAAAGTCCCCCCTTTTGGGGTGAACCATCACATAATGAAAATTATCATCAATTTGAGTACATATTTTACCTGCTGAAACACCAATACGTTTGTCTTTCATCCATGGTTGCGTCTCTTCTCGAAGTGAGCCTGTGACTGCATTCACCTTCATTATCTGTAGAAGAAAAATGGTAGTACATGTAATATATTGACTTACATCTACATCTACATCTATAACAGTACTCAGTAAAGTTGTCAAAAGACAATATATGACTGATATCCAAACAGACGTCATACAAACAATACAATACGAGAACAAAATTTGATAATACTAAATATAATGTTTTAAAAAAATGACTACAGGCGAATTACCGGCAGCCAACCCTTAAGGCGAAAGGTACATTAAGAGCCTACAATATTAAATGGTGTGATATAAAGTGTGACTACAGCCGATATACAGGCAGCCTAGCTACCCTTAGGGCGAAGGATACCCTAAGAGCATACAAAATAACATCTACATATTTACAAATATTTTACGCCCAAACTGAAGCTGTCACATTCAGCCATAAACTAGCTCTTCCTGTCATTAAATGCAAGTTATAGGTACTAAAATAGCATAGATATGTCCAAATCAGAGCTGACACAACTTGAGCCTACGCAAAAACCTGATACCAACTCCAGTGCAGCACGTTAAAAAATCACAAGCGCAAAAGTTAAAACGCACAACATAATTGGGTCGAGCGCAAAAATTACCGAGCACAAAAAATATTGGCGTTTACTGCAATCTAAGGGTAACCTCCTGCCTGGGAGATATTTGCTTGCAACATTCACTCAGGATTATTTGCTCAAGTAAAGAGCAATTTACAGATAGCAGATGGGGGTACATTATTTTGATTAATGGGTGACACCACCCCTTCCCCCTGCAAGGGGTGTCTATTAATAAAAAGAATGTACGCCCATCCATTATGAGATGATAGATGACAGGCAAAACAAAATATTGTATCTTTTATTCTCCATCTCAGTCACAAATTTGAGTGGTTTGTAAACCAAGAATGATGTAAATTTATTGCCAAAAACCAATAAACATCATCATTGGAAAAATGTACACCCCTATTCAAACATGAAATATTCCAAATTCAGTAAAGATAATTATTTGTGTGTATATCTACATTAATGTGCTGTGATTTTTCAACGTACGGCTCCACTGCGTTTAACGCTGTTATGTAGTGTCTGAATATTAATTTCAAAGAACTTATGTTCAAAGTTTGTCCTTGTAGTAGAAAAAATAGCCGAATATAACACCAAAATCATGAAATATTCATGCACAAACCGTATTAATACACAATGATTTGGCAAAAATCAATCGCAATCAATCGTTGCTATAGGCAAAATAAATATTTATAAGACAATTTAAACAAAAATCCATGCATGGGTCGCATTTGAAAACAATGGGGCCCTGTACTCTGGATTTTTGTTTACACTGTCCAATAAATTATTGTTTAGGTTTTAGCTAATTTTACGCAATATAAAAACACCAGTTCACAATGTTGTTGAATACAAAGGATAAGCTATGGATCTCATAACAGAGTCTGATTGCTTACTTTTGGTTGTACTCTTGACAACTGAATGGTAATTTGACTGAGAATGCGGCTATTGAGCCAGCCAAGCGCCATTCCTTGCTAATGCATAATTTGACGGTAAATTGTAAGATGCGTATATCGTTGTAGTCAAGTAATAGTAGCGTGAGACTGAACGCAGAGGTTGGTCAATACACACTCGCGCAGCATCAGTCCAGGCATAGCGCCTGCGTGGCGCAATCCCCTAATTATAAGCCCAATTTTTAGGGTGCAAATAGACCAGTTTCCTATCTGTACTTTCTTTAATCTATGCTTTTGGTCTATTCAAAGTCTGTCAATATGCATCGTTTGTCATCCAGCGACGCGCAGTGCATAAGGAATAGCGTGTGTAAAATACTGCGCGTCGATGGACGTTGTGCAATGCATATCGACAGACTCTGAATAAACCATTTACACTTTAAAGTTTATAGAGTATAGCGAAGTTAGTTTCTGTCCTGGTTTGACATACCTTCTCATGTAGGATAAACTCTATTGTCAACTTGCTCCCGTCTTTACTGTTAACAAGAAGATCCAACTGTTTCCGAGCGGTCCCGAGGATTGGTCCTGGATCGGTTGCATTGACTGCATTGCCCTCCACTTTTGGCCTATCCAAGAGGGTGAAGAAGATGGTGGATAAGTCACCGAAACCATTCAACACCTGAAAAAGATTGTATGCAATGGTAATTATGGTATGTATTATTGAATTCTGGACACTTCATATCCATTCATTCTCATCCCCGAGACAGTTCATATCCGTATTTAATAACAGTATAGATATTTATGGGGTATGTTTGCATAAGATTGAATCAAATTTGTTCAAAAAATTGATTTAAATCGAGTATCTGAAATGACCCGAAATGATCTGAAATGATCAATTGAAATGAAAAAACTGGCCAGCAAAGTTTAAATGAGTTTCAAGGCCGATTCGCTAACATAATTTTAAATTTTAATTTGAACTTAAAAACATACCATTTCCAAATGAAAATTGTACTAATTATGAATCCCAATAAGTCATTTTTGAAATATAGACACAATTAAGCCTAAATGATTGGTTTTCCATCCACTCCAACTCAGATCAGAAAATTAACATTTATAGCCCTTTTTTTTACATAAAAACATGACAAAAGGTATGATTCTCGGGCATGAAGTGTCTCGGGTATGAAATGTCCAAATTCCGTATTATTCACGCAAAAAGGCCCAGTTATGATTTCATCGTAATTGGCCGATGTACCTCTTAAAATATGGTGATGTCTATTTCGTGGGCAATTCATAGACTTCCAGGGGAGATACCAGACTTACCACAATTTTTATTCCGACAAGGGACAAAATTAGCAGAAACATCAACCTTCCCTTGTTGGTAACAAACATACAGGTGAAAAACATCACCTTTGAATCGTTATCTGATAGCTGGATTGTTATCAATCTTGCTGGAGAAAAAAACAACAACCTTTCAGCTGGGTTGTGATCAACAATGCAGATGAAACCATATCATACTCACCTAGGCTCAGCTAAAGGGTGATTGATGTCTTAACCAGCTGTGCAAATTTCTGGTCTTTTAGAATTAATTACCTACTTAACCCTTTCCTGTCGTAGGGCATCTGGGGGACGCCCTAAATTACTGTCAGCTCAGGCGTAGGACGTCTCCCAGACGCCCTAACTAACAATGAACTATAACTGAACTCACTGCCTCTGACCTTCAAAAACACTATCCCAAGCAATTTGTACAGTTCAAACCGGTGTATTATGCTGAAGTCTCATTGAATTATGTAGAATATGTCTAAGGATAATTTGAATTTACTTTCAAAGTCAGTTTAGAGGTAAAATGCCTTCAGCCTGTGGTCCGACTGGAAAGGGTTAATAAACAATTATACAAGGTCCATACTTACCTCTAGATTAGCTATTCTTGTTGGTGACACATCTATAGATTCCGAAATGCTTTGTATGACTCCGGAATAAAAACGCCATGTGTTGTTTGCGACATACTTCTTGTACGTATCTGAAGCGAGTGGAAACATTTGAGAAGAATACATTAGGAAACTATGCAGACCTGAATTAAGCCCAGAAGGTAACAAAATTTCTGAAATTTGATTTGAAAGATGATTTCCACTTGGTATTTTAGAGGAACAATATAATGTACATATGGCAACGGAAGAAAAAAATCCTGTTTTACAGGTGGGCGGACCTTCAAGTAGGGTTGGTCGGTCGGTCAATTTTTTTTTTCTAAAAATCTTTTTTGACTAAAATAATCCAAAAATAATAATAAAAAAAAAAATGGGGGGAAATGATTTTTTTTTATGAAGAAATTTTCTATAAAAAAACCCACACAAATTGTTAAATTTTGGCCCCAAAATGGCTGATTTTATATGATTTTGGCGAAACTAAAAAAAATAAATATCTTCAAAAACACAAAATTAAGGTCGGTCGGGTCCATAAAACAAGGTTTTTTATATTTTCGTAGCCTATGAGGTTATTTTCTGCATCAAATACAATTATTATACTGTGTAGATGTAAGAATATCTAAATGTAAAATCAGTTTGAACCGGATAGTAAATTGATCTATGAAGTATCTTTGGAGTTGTGCGACTGTTGCCAGCTTGGCCAACACAGACGAATGGCCCTGCTTCCAGGTAACGAATAATTCCCCTGTTGGGAATCTGTGTCATTTTTATGTTTTTCATAGCAGATATAGTACAGTAGGCAAAACTGGAATTTGTTAATTTCTCTTTGAGCTTGCAAATAAAGAAAAAATATTCTTTTCTGCGATCATGACGAAGTGCACAAACTCCTCCAATTTTAAACAATAACCTCAAAAAAGATGGTGTGCAGTTATTATTGTCTAACCATGTTGTGTTAGTCGCAACGAAATGTTGTCTTGAGTTGGATTAAATTAAACTTTTTCCCAACAGAGCAGTGCAGCAATTGTGTCGTGTTACATCGTGACAGCTCAAAATTGCAAATTTGTGGTCTTATGTCCCAGCTACAGCTACTCCGAAACAACTTTGTGAAGGAACACTGTTTGTGACCTTAAAAAAAAATAACCCTTAGATGATTTTGGAAGTGGGATTAAACAGCCCGGGGGCCAATCGAAAAAGAAAGTGATACGCATGCTCGTCAGAGCACCTCAAAATCGTACCCTAAATGTCGAAATCATGTACAGCAAATTCCAACCCTTAGGCTGTGATCACATAGAACTATACTATTCGGGTATATGGTGCACGATTTCACCTGGGCACGCGTATAGATGCAATCGAACACATGAATTTGATGCTACCGGGTCACATAAGAGGGCACTATTCGAAAAAACGTATAGCTCGCCGTGTCTGTATAAAATATAGCCATCGAATAGCGTATAGCGAATACCGTATACTTCTATGTGATCGCAGCCGAAAGGTCATAAAATATTCAAAATCATACCCCTAAATGTCGCGATGTAGTAATACACTAAAATTGACCCCTAAATGTCGAAATCGATATTTGACATTAATAGCGTAAAACACTGAAATGGACCCTTAACGGCATAACAACGCACTATTTTCTGCCATAAAAAAATTAATACTACATTGGAAGCCTTTTCTGTAGTTATTACTTGGAATTTTAGAATAGATGGCAAAAAAGAAAAAGTGACCCTAAAGTAGAAGATATCATAAAAAGACGACCCTAATGTCGAAATTTATCCAGAAAAGCACCCCTTTTTCTAAAGACGTCGACGACGCCAATGGGTCAAAATCCGACCCTTTTTTGATGTTTTTTCTGACGAGCATGCGTACCACATTTTTCTTCGAGAGGCCCCCCCGGGTTAAACATATGCCTACCTTTTCCTTCCAATGTGATAGCTAAATGTATGCTTTCATTGAAGTGATTGTAGCACGTGGTGACATCAAAAAGACTGTGTTCAAACAACATGTCAGAAGCTTGGTAGAAGTTGTAGATCAAACTATCGGCACCGACTTTTTCTCCCGTCTTGGCATTCTGAATGGCAAATGATCAAATAATATCATAATAATGATATTCACAATGTGTGGTAACTATCATTTTGACAATATTCTTATATACTTAGATCAACACTAAATAAGTGAAAGTTATGAAGTCGTCAATACTAGCATTTATGAGTAAGACAGAGAGTACAGGCTATGCTGCTGGATCGCTATTTCATACAGCAACTGCACAATGGAGCAGAATAACAACATGGAATCAATAGGAATGGGATTTAGAGGGGAGATACTCCTAACTATGAGTTTTCCTATGTCAAACTCATACTCCAGCCCAATACAACCTGCCTAATACATCTCTGTTACTCCAGTGTTTATCAAACTGACAGCTTGAAGAGGCCAATTATAATATAACTGTGTAAAAGCAATCAATAACTATATTGATCTGAGCTAGCTGAGCCATGATTGGCCATTAGCAATGACAAGACATTTTTATGAATGAAAGTCACATGTCATTTTTGGTGGAATTTGAGAATTTCCTCTGCATGCTGGTAGGATAATGCAAATTACCAAGATGGCTGGCATGTAAACAAACATTTTTACAGTGTCTCTGATGCTTACCCTGGAAATATCTCATTTTTTTCACTTGTGAGGATTGATTAAAATATCAGGTTAGTGATAATTCATTTCTTAAACATGTTTCATCCACGATTCCAAGACCTTGTTGCATTTGTTCTCATATATCATAAGATTTTCGGAGGAATTTTAAGGACTTGGTGAACTTGTGTGAAACATGTTTCAATACAGTGTTTTCAATCAACGAATTGTCTTCAATGAAAAGGGGAGATACCAGCCCGCGTGTAATGGCATCGTCAGCCATGGAGCTCAAATTTATTTGGGTATTCGGGTACACTTCGCGGTTCCCACTAAAATCAACATTGGGCACAGAGATTGGGTAACACGTACAGACAAAGCACGCAAATGATATACCAAACTGCATGTTTTCAATATTTCAGCATAACGGCAAGATGCGATGCATTATCAGCAAAAACCCGAATACCCCCAATTTGATTCTCATCCAGAATAAAAAGGACACCAAGTCGGTTATCTCCTCCCCAAATCCACGATGTCCACCTAATGCAAAGCACGAGTATGGGCATATATGAGACTAAAATTACTAGTCTGTTTTTAACATCTTGCACATGCTTCTCTGAGGGGTTTGAGTCCAGAGTTTCATGTATTCATATGGGACAGATATTGAAATCTTAGTACTTACGTATGCAACATATTCAATATCTAATCTGAAGGGCAGCATTCCGTTGTGCCAATGTGGTATTCCTCCATCAACCTTCCAGCCATCCTGCAATTACAACATAAGACGTTTAAAGAAATAGGTTCCTATCTTAGCATGTGTGTAATTTAGTTTTATCTGATCTTGACCTCTGAAATGTATATTGTGAAATTGAGGACCCTAGAACAAGAAGGGTAAAGTTTAAGTCACATTGAGTACAAACTGAGAAAATGGCACAAACAACATATCATTTATGTTGTCTTGAATGGTATTGCTGTATCTCGCAGTGACTCTTACACATGCTCTGATCATCAAATTACTACAAAACTTGTACAGAATGTAGAAATAAGAATTCTGTAGCAGGAAATTGACACAACTCAATTTTCAAGATTTTGTGACTTAACCTCCCTTTAGTTGTAGGGTCCTCAATTTTAACCTCTGCTTGCTTCTTGTTTTCTCTTGAGAGACAAAACAAGGTATGCAACCATGGGTATGAGGCTGTTATGAAAATACAAAAGAAATAGAAAATAGGTATACCAATAATTTTACATTTCATGCTATATCTCCAAAGTATAAAGAATTTGGAGGTGAAATTTTGGATTTAGAATCAGAAAAATATGGGCTTTGATGTGGTATCAAAAAATATACTACTTCCTGGTTGAGCCCAGGGGTCGAGAATGTGATTGGAACCTACACCTTTAAATAATGAGCCCTTTTGCTTTAAAATTAAATTGTTACCAATATTAATGAAAATACACAGTATAGACCAGTTGACTTTTGTTATTGTTTTGCCTGGCAGTATGCCCGCACAGCTTGATTTGTTCAGGGACCATGCTTTCAAACTCCCCATTCTCATGTCTTTCTATGCAATCATTAAACTGGGGCGAGAAGTTTAACAACGTGCAATTTAGTTCCTGAATGATGCGGGCACGCATACTGCTGGTCAAAACAACAACAATTGAATTTTATAGATCAACTTGTCTATACTGATACTGCAAAAGTTGGATCAGTAATGGGCAACCTTTTTATGTATAAGACCCATGTATGGCAAGCGGGTTAGCGTAGCGGTACTTCCCTCGCTTTGCACCAATGAGTTTCGGGTGTCTTGGGTTCGATTCCTGGCCCCGGCGCTGTATGTGCATTTGGTTTACAGTCCATACTCGCTTCCGTAGGTTTTTCTCCGGGTACTCCGGTCTTCCTCCTGCATCTAAAACTGTCACTAGATTTGTCCATCTGAGTCTGCCCCCACCCAGGTTTTGGGAAGCTGCACAAAGGGTGAATATTACAGCCAAAGTACTGATAGAATGTGCCCTACGGAAGCACTTCTAAGTGAAGTGAAATGGTTGTGACGATTTAATCATGAGCGCTTTGTATCTTCGGTAAAAGGCGCTACAAAAATGCCATTATTATTATTATTATTGAGTATCGATTCCCCGGTTTAAAATAGCTTGGTAAAGACACATAACATAATAACACAGCTAGGATTACAGATATGGAGGACCTTAAAGTTCAAAAATTAATTATCATACAAAACCATTAAAAAGTCCAAATATGTCACAATCAATTATTGCGCAATCACCAAGTCTTTCTAGCACACAGAATGCCAAACTTGCCACACTCCCTCTCATAGCACATAGCCACTACTCTTGCATGTGAAGTCACAGGGTGCGGGTTGGCGTCCCAAAATTAAGCCTTGCGCATGTAACACACTTTTTATTCCTCTGTGACGTACTTGTGCTTAGTTTATTGCCCCTGTTCCTTTAAAATGCTGAAAATGGTGGGAACTGTTACGGGTTAGGTGAGATAGTAGCCACAAGATTTGCTTTAAAGGTGTAGGATCCGATCACATTCTCATCGCCCAGGGCTGATCCGGAAGTAGTACATTTTTTGGCCATTTTTGATGTCAAATTAAAGATCATGTTTTTCTTATTATAAATCCAAAATTTCATCTCCAAATTGTTTATAATTTTGGAGATATGGCATAAAACGTAAATTAATTGGTATACCTATTTTCTACTTCTTATGTATTTACATATAAACAGCTTTATCCCCAGAGTTACATGCTTTCTTTTGCCTCTGAAGAGCAAAAACAAAAAAGCAACCTAAGGTTAAACCTCACAAACTGTTTTTCAGAGGCCAAGGTCAATTAGCTAAACGTTAATTAAACACATGCCGAAATAGGAGCCTACACCTTTAAGAGGAGTTGGCCAATGTTGCTCTTATAGAATTTATCTATAAGGCCAAGAAAAAAAAATTGTTGTGTTGCCCTCAAGTCAAATTTCTGAAAAAATGAGTCGGTCGGTCAGAAAATATATTTTTTAAAAAACACCTAAATTATGAAATTTGGGTGCATTTTCCACTATTTTCTCAAAAAACACCCAATCTGAGCAAAATTGGGTGCTTTCCCGACCCATTTTTAAAAAAAAATTTTGGAATAGGGTCGGTCGCTAAGGGCAACACATCAATTTTTTTTTGGCCTAAATGCACTACTTACGACTAAGAATGAATAGAGCCATGTTGAGTTGACATTTACATCCTTCCTGAACATGTATTCCATAGGCTTCCAGTTGGTGCGATATGTTTGCCATGCGTCTAAGACCACATCACGCATTGTAGACTACAAAAACAAAATGTGAGAAAATACTTAATTTATGAAGGTGTAAGTTTGAATATGGTAACTGTAATTTACAAGACAAAACAAGACAAATGGGTTATTTCAAACCTTTTTACTCATATACCATCTAGGAGACAGCATGGGAAACATAACAAAAGGTGGTAGGCCTTCCTAAATGTAAGTGTGAGGCTTCATAAAAAGGATATTATTAGAGGAGACTTAAAAAACAGGATTTATTAATTGGTTGATATTTCAGTGAAAAAAGGAGGTCTTTCAAGCATCGAGCATGACACATGCATGCTTTACTATATAGTACAACCCCCCTCCCATTGGAGTATGGAGAATAAAAAAAGCCTGCATGATAAAAGATTTAAATTACATCAAGTATACTTAGTTGCACTGAATTTTTAGAGATAATGAACATAATTATGCCTAACTTTACAACAAGTTTCAAAATTGCACAAATTTATACAAAATAGCAGATTTTCTAACTTTACATCATGTGGCTTAATTGGGCTGACTACAAGAGAAAATGATTGAATATTGCAGTTGCCTTACTTTATTACAAGTATGCTCAGTAACACTGGATTTAGGAAATGATCAAACATCAAAATTGCTTGACTTCACAATAAGTGGCTTAAATGCACCGCTAATTAGCTTTACAACAAATGTAGGGAAATTGCATCAGTTTTGAAACTGTATATGTGCTATCATCAGACAGAAATGGGACAATTACAGAAATGATCTTTACAACAAATCAACTGTGACTTTTGTATACTTGTAAGCAGGTAGTTTACACCTAATTGTTGTTTCAGATGAGTGGCACTATAATAGTCAAGGCAGCTTTATCAGTGCAAAAAACCCTTCCTGCAGTATTTTATTTTCCTGAACAGGTTTACATTTTGTCATGTGAGTGCAAGAAAGTCATATCTTCAATAGCTGCCGTTTTTCATAAATTTGCATTGCACACTGTAGAATTTCCATGGCTCTTGAAATGGTTCTTTAGGTGATGGTGTCAGCTGAAGAACCATTGACATGAGAGAAAATGTTAGGGATTGGTGTATTCTACTGCAAAGGTATTAAATAAATGTATGCTAGCTCTGGTATATGCTATATTTTGACTTTTTCAACGTTAGATTCAGTGCAATTAGGCAAAGTTGTAAAGTTAGGCAAGTTTTGCTTTTGCTCATTTTCTGTTAAATTCGGTGTAACTTTTTCACTTTTAAAGTTAGGCTGGTTTGACCATTTGCTTATTTTGTAAGTTTGTATTAGTTGATACATTTAGGATAATTGTAATTAGACAATTTTCTTATTCAATAAATTCAGTGTAATTAACCCACATTTGTAAAGTTAAGCAATGTAATTGAGCCACTTATTGTGAAGTCAAGCAATTTGGATGTTTGATCATTTCCTAAATCCAGTGTTACTGAGCATACTTGTCCTAAAGTAAGGCAACTGCAATATTCAATCATTTTCTTTTATAGTCAGCCCAATTAAGCCACTTGATGTAAGTTCGAAAATCTGCTATTTTGTATAAATTTGTGCAATTATGGAACTTGTTGTAAAGTTAGGCATATTTATGTTCATTACCTCTAGAAATTCAGTGCAACTAAGCATACTTGATGATATTTAGGTATGTTAAACCTTGCAAGATATAGACTTTATTATTGCATTGAACAGCTCTGGATGGTATACATACAAGCCAAGGGGGTAGTTCCCAGTATTAGCATATGTCATGCTCCAAGGGGGTGGGGGAGTACTCCATAGTATTCGCATGTGTCATGCTCGATTGACCTCCTTTATTCACTGAAATATCAACCAATGAATAACTCCCTTTGTTTAAAGTCTCCCCTAATAATTTCCTTTTTATGAAGTCTCACACTTACATTCAATGACTCCCTTTTTGTTTTAAAACTTAAGTTTCTCATGCTGTCTCCTAGATGGTATATGAGTAAAAAGGTTTGAAATAAAATTCTGTATTTTACTAAATAAGACAGCAAATTTTTATTTCAAACAGCAATTAGAACAGAATTGGTATTTATAAATCTAGAAATGTTTGTTTCTAACCTGACGAAATTAATTACTTTTGATTCAACCGTTTGACTTCTTCAATTATGTTCAATATAGGCTGGAGTTGCAGATACGACATTCTTGCATTTAAGTACATGGTAATTTGATATCAGAAAGGAATTCTATATATCAAAAGTGAATCAAAATAAAAACTGAAACAAAAGCAATGTTCTGTTTTCACTGAAACATTACTGTAGATCTTATCAATGAATTTCAGCAAAATGTATTTCCTTTACGATATATCATTAGGCCAAGAAAAAAAAGGTTGTTGTGTTGCCCTCAAGTGAAATTTCTGAAACAATTGAGTCAGTTGGTCAGTCGGAAAATACATTTGTTTTTAAATATTTTTTTTTGTGTGCATTTTCCACTATTTTCAAAATATTTTCTCAAAAAAATAACCAATCTGAGCAAAATTATTCACAAACATATTTTGTTTGTTAAACTATGTAACTGGGGTCTGATTACCTCTACGATGTTGACTGAAACTATTTGCATACCTCTCTACGGAGTGGTATGACCCAAAGCATTATAGCACCCCTATAAAATGAA
>JXSR01S072668.1:82811-95863 GCA_000969725.1 Ophiothrix spiculata
AATGCGATTGAGTATCAAGCGGTTGAAGATCTTTGCTGCTATGGATGTTAAGCTGATGCCCCTATAATTGGATGCCTTGCTGAGATCACCCTTCTTAGGAATTGGTCCTATTCCACTTAGGGACCATTCTGATTAAACTATATACAAAAACTTTTTATCAGAATGTTTTCATAATGCGATATTTATTGTATGAACTACAGAAGAACAACATAATAAGTTAAGAGTAATGTAGAGTGTGTTAAATGTTTTAACTGAGATTGTATTGCAGTTTATTTGAAAATATATACGATATGACATTTTGAATATGGCTTATTTAATGCCAAACTAACCCCTAAAGAATAGTATTACATTGCTATTGCTATAAAATCGATATCAGGTTTCTTGACAAATGTATCGAATGAAATCAATGTCTGAAAACCTGAAGTACCCTCGGACCTGGGCGCTAAGTCTTTTCCTAAAAACAATCATTGCTGGTGTAAACGATGTCAGCTCTTTAAATAACGAAGAAATCTAAGGTTACATTAAAACCTTGTACTGAGGGAGGTGGAGGTATAAGTAACCAAATAAAAAGAATTTAGATTTCAATGTAATATGTTTAACATATCCCTGAGATACCTTAATCAATTCCTTTCAAATATTTATTTGGATAACGTCGTGTGCAAAATGGTGCAAAATACCGTTGTCAATACAAAAGTAATGGAAAGAAAACAATGCAACTTATCTTAAATGCTTCCTGACGCTAAAAAGCTTTTTAGTGTCAGGAATCATTTAAGATAAGTTGCATTTTACTATTTCTGGAAATATATTTTGATAATGTTGTTGTAGTTTTATTTGTTTATATTTCTTGTTTATATGTTCTTGTGAACCAAACGAAGGAGAGTATACCGTTTCCGAAAGCTCGTGCAGTCCGTTTGTTAACCGTCACTTTTGTAGATTATTCGTTTCTTGTTAATTGCTGTTTGGTGAGTTTGTTATCTGTAATCTTTATTTCCATTCAAAAAGGTTACAACACATCAAAACAACAGCAAAATAAAAACACAAATGGAGGAGTAGACCGGAAAGCGAATAAGGCCAGAAAATAGCCTTCCCCTTACAACGAAAAACTTACAAATCCGAACGCACAAACAAGACAGGCACAAGGATACCAAAGAACTTAAAGAAAGAAAAAAGGCCAGAAGTAACTTAATCATGAATGTAGTTTAGAATAAAAGATTCTTTAAATTTATTGCGAAATTGTTTGATTGATATGGATTCTTTAATATTGTTTGGAAACGAGTTCCAAAGAATGGGACCAGTTGTGCGGATAGCACGATCTGAAAAAGATTTCTTATTTTTTGTGATATTCAAATTGTTGACATGTCTTGTTTGATAGTCATGGATCTGACTACGTTTGGAGAAGAAAATTTTGAAGGAAACTGGTAAATCGTTAAGAGCGATTTTGAACATAAAAACACCAAGTTCCATTTTATAAATATCATTTACAGTGATTAGGTTACAGTCGTGAAATAGTGGGGGCGTGTGAGCCCTATAATGACTTTTTGAAATTGTTCTAATGGCCCATTTCTGCAACTTTATCAATTTATCAAGATGTGTTTTATGTGCACTTCCCCAAATAAGAATTCCGTAGCTAAGATATGGCAATACAAGAGCACAATATAATGATCGGAGTATTCTTAATGGTAATGAGTGCTTCAGTTTGCTGATGACACCAATATTCCTTGAAATTGTCTTGGATATACATTCAATATGTTTTTTCCACGTAAGGCATTCGTCTATTATTACTTCAAGAAATTTTGTAGATTTTACACGTTCAAGCGTAGTCTCATTTAAAATTATTTGTAAGTTTGCACGTGATTCAACTTTTGTCATATGTGGAGTGCCCAGAATCATATAATTTGTTTTGCTTGCATTGACTGATAGTTTGTTGGCTTTGAACCAGTTGCTCACTTTATTCAGTTCATTATTTATTAATACAGTTTCATTTTCAATATTTCTATGCGAGTAAAGAATGGTAGTATCATCAGCAAAGAGAATGAAATCAAGAATATTTGATGTATTCGTGATATCATTTACATATAGAATAAAGAGAAGTGGTCCAAGTATAGATCCTTGAGGAACACCACATAAAATACTTTGACATTCTGAATCATGATTATCATACGAAACATATTGCTTACGATTTTGCAAATAGCTTTTAAACCATTCTAGCACAATGCCACGGAACCCATAATGATTTAGTTTATGAAGAAGTATTTCATGGTTAATAGTATCAAAGGCTTTTGACAAGTCTAGAAAAATTCCAATTGTGCTCTCATTATTTTCAACAGCATTGTTAATTTTGTCAACAAGCTGAGCTATAGCCATGTATGTAGAATGTTTCGGTCGAAAACCAAATTGTTTGTCATTAAGGATTCCGTGGCTATCAATAAAATCGACACATCTGTTGAATACAATCCTTTCGAGGATTTTCGAAAAACATGGTAAAAGAGAAACAGGACGATAATTGGAAAATATATCTTCGTCAGCTTTCTTGTAAATTGGAACAACTTTTGCAATTTTTAATTTGTCTGGAACGATACCAGTTGACAATGATAAATTAAATATGTTTGTAAGCGGGGTCACAATTTCATTGCTTACAGTTTTAATAATATAGTTTCCAATTGTATCATGTCCAGCACTCTTGTTTGAATTGAATTTGTTAATAATCTTTATAATGTCCGTTTCAACGATTGGTTTCATATACATACATTTAGGATTTATATCTTGAAGATAGTCATAATATTGTTTGCCTGTATTGTTAATTGTTGATGCAAGGTTGGGGCCTACATTGACAAAGAATTCATTAAATTTGTTTGAAATACTTTGAGGATTAGTGAAGGTATTTCCCTTTTCATCTTTGAAATTGCAATGTGTTGCTTGTTTTTCACCCTTACCAATAATGCAATTTATTTCCTTCCATGTTTCTCTCATATTATTCTTCGAATCTTCAAATTTGTTGAAATAATACGAGCGTTTAGACTTCCTAATAAGCAAGTTCAATTTATTTTTGTATGTCTTGAATTTTTGCAAGTTACTTTCAGTTGGTTTGTTCATATAAAGTTTATATAACCTATTTTTCCTGTTAATACTCTTTAGCAATCCCTTCGTTATCCAGGGAGATAATGGGTCCTTTTTACGCTTAATAGTACATTTTATCAAAGGTATACAATCATCATACGCTTTCGTAAACGACTCAATGAATTTATTATAATCATGATTAACGTCGTTATTATCCAGAATTTCACTCCAATTTGTATTTGCTAAACTTTGTTTTAACTTATTCACATTAGTTTCACAATGTTTCCTTCTGTAAACAAACTTGTTATCACTATGGTTTTTGAAATTCAGATCTTCGTTAGCTGTTATAATTTTGTTTGTGCATCTATTAGGCCTCCAAAGTTATTTATATATCATTTTTTTCCCTTTTCATTATTTTTTTTTCTAGACATTAGGCTTATGTTGTTATCCTCCCCACATTGAGTTGGCTTACTTTGTTTTTCTCTAATTATTCAAACATCAAAATTAACTAGTCTAAATTCCATACTCACAAAATACATACTAAGTACAAGATTCCATACGTAACCCATAAAGCGGTGTAAAAGAAAGGTATAGCTAGCGGTGGATTTAAATGACTTATTGCACTCACCCTAACAATATGCACCAATATTCCTTCATAACTGTCATTTCCCTTAGGAAATCAAGTTATATATTTTTTTTTTTCAAAACTGCATTATGAGTGGTAGGAAATTGCAATTTGCAGAAATAAGATCATATTACAATCGTTACATGTTATAAAGTACTTTAAAGACAAAGGTCTACTTGGAAAAGGTTGACTGGAAAGCATCTAAGTCAATTGCGTCTTTTGTACTGTAAATTTAAGGATCCTGATTGGTCTGTAGTTAGATATGTACTTTCTAATATGATGACATTTGGTGTGTATATTTAATAAGGTATCTATAGGTGATATACTCAATATCAAGTGCACTATATTCCTGTTAGATGATATATATCACACAATATCTCTATTCATCCAATAATATAAAACTCTATAAGATTACACATGCTTTCATCAACAACCACTTCCTAGACAACGCACTTTGCAATCGGACGAAAAATAAATGGTGATGTCAGTTAAACCACCATGCTCGTTACAACTCATACGACTTGTACCATATTGCATTTAGATTTAATAGGACTATTTTTTGCTCTTGTTTCTGCGGTATACAAAAAAAAAATTCATTGAGTTGACTTCAAGACCTGAATATTCGTCGGTAAATATTTGATATTGTTTAAAATTGATATAGTGTGACGCAACGTTAACATTTGTGTCTTGTGTCAGAAATAAATCGACTTGAATTATTGTGAATTGAATATTTATTTACTGGAAAACAGGGTAAGATTTATATCACTCTTTGAAAACTGGGTAATTGAAATATAGCATTGATTAGAACGTTTCTGACGTTGGGAAGAAAGCTATGTGTCAATATTAAGTATTGTTGTTTGTTCTTTATTTTTTAATCATAGTGAATAATTTTCCTCCGATGATATGAAGTATTTGTTTAAATTTCATATAATATCTTTAGTGAGCTGACTTACTAATAACAAAACATTACACATTATGCTTTTGCTTATAGAATTTTATCACTCATAATTTTCGTAACACATCCCTTCTTATGGCCCCTACGCCGTTATTATGTGTTATTTACTTACGGTGTAAACAGTTGAAATTACTGCAGTTTATTTGAAAAAAGTTCACTAATTTAAACTAATTCTAAACCTATCCGGCATAACAACAAATTGGCGGATATCCTCTATAGAAACGTGAACATTGAAATACACACATAATTGGTAATATGTAATATAATGTGCCCTGCTCTTACGAAACCCGAACAATGTTGCCAGAACACTAATGGAGCTACAGCCAACTGCACTTGCCACAAATCAACAGAAAAACAATGTTGACAAGTGATACATCATTTTTTCGACTTTGCCTGGGTTTCGTGAAAAATAGCATTTAAATGCAACATTGTATTATTACCAAATTTAGTCAGAATTGACAAGATGTAATCCATGGTAAACCGTCGTAATTATTTGTAGAAAAGAATAAGTAATCACATTGAGGTGAATGACACTAATCAATAGTATACCAAGGTCTCAAGCTGCATTGCGCCGATAGAAACTTCATCGATTAAATTAATTCTGACGTTCAAGAGATAAGGGTTCTCGAAAAGGGTCAGGTTATAGTTGGTTATAGCTCTTTTGAGCTTCCTAATATTTGGTGCAACAAGTCTTTGTTAACTTATAATCTGATATATAATTATGCATTTTCTAAAAATAATGGAGGCTGTGATGAATGGTTGGTGGTTTATTCCTTTTTTAATTGGCAGATGCACAAAGTATTTGGTAGCTCAGAATTTCAAGAACTATAAACTGACCCAGTCAAACTTTTAGGTGATTGATATTTTCAAAGATTTTACAAATTAGGTAACGGCTAGACTGTTTTCATTGTGTGAACAAAATGTTCCGTTAAATCGTTCTTCCGTGAACATTTACTCTCGTAAAATGACAGCGTTTCTATTGTTCACCTTTAGAGGATTGCAAAAACTGAATTTCACGGTAGGTAGCATTACAAATCGTAAAATCGTTTGTTATGGGTTTAAAAAATTGTCAATTCGCTACGTCTACATATTGTTTAAATATGAAAAGATTTCACAGTAGGCTTACATGGACTGGTAGACGCAATGAAAAGGAATTCAATCTAGACATATGCTAATTTAACAAAACATGATAAACTATTTTGTTAACATTTTGTTAACGACACGTAAACTGGACATTTGAACTCAAGCAATGTATCGTTCCAAAATGTTGTTCAAGCTCATTGTTTTTTTACAAATTAAGAATTGAGTGACTTATTATTTGAATGAGTGAGTGAAGCACAGCCTTTAGAATGTCATTTCAGTTCTGAATATAAATGTATGTGTAGGAATAGAGATGCTTACAGTGTACACAGCTTTCTGAAAACTTTTTCTCGTTATTGTTTGCTGGCTATAAAGTTGGTTAACACCCTCAATTTACAGACTAAAAAAACATCCCTTTACACTTTGTCTAAAGACCTCGACTCCAATAATTATGGTAAGTGACTATGTTTCTTTTAACCATTTCCTATCATTTATTTATTTATAACAATTGGAAAAATGCCATGACACTCCCAATAGTTGATACACTAAATTAAAGGGTTGCCAAAAAACACCAAAATGGTGGACAAACACACACAAAAATAGATTAAATAAAAAAGTGAGATAAGATGAGATGAGAAGACAAAAAAAAAATGAGAGAGAGAGAAAGGCAGACCAAACGAATGAGACAAAAAAAAAAGGGGGAACCTGGCTACAAAAGGTTGTGGCAAACAGCAGATTTGAAAGAAGACAATGAGGGGCATTTGACAACATCATCTGAAAGATAATTCCATATGGTGGGCACAAATGGGTGGAATGACATTTTGGAAAGAGTCAGCCTGCAGAAAGGCGGATCAAGAGAAAGACTATTGAGGTTACGAAGAGTGGGTTTTGAATGTAGTCTAAAGGGGTTTGGAGAGGAGCATAAGTTGTTCAGAATCTTGAAAAGATGGCACAAAGCAGCAATATCACGGCGCTTGGATAGAGAAGGCAGATTGGATTCAGCAAGGAGGTCTTCATGGGATAGGTTCCAAGACTGCAGAATGACTCTGCATGCAAATCTCTGTGTAGATTCAAGCCTGTTGGTAAGAGTGATATTCAGCGGATGAAAAGTTATGCTTCCATACTCAAGGGTAGGCAAGATAAGAGCAAGGTATAGAAACCGCCGGGTGGAAGATGATGCACTGAACATTCAGTTCTGTGAATATAGCCGATGATTCTTGCAGATGGAGTCAATGTGGACGTTCCAGGACAGACCTTCAGAAATGTGGATACCCAGAAATTTCACAGAGGAAACTCTTTTGATCACCTGTTTGTTTAAAGTGAATTCGAGGTTTGGCAAAGGATTCTTCTTGGTGGAGATAACCATAAGTTTCGTCTTACTGGCATTGGCAGTTAGATGGTTGCTAACAAACCAATGATGGATAGAATCAATGTCTGACTGAAAAGTGCTGATGTCGATGTCGTCACAAATGGGTTTGTACATAGTGGTGTCGTCTGCATAAAGGACCAAAGAGCTAATAGCAGAAAACGAAGAAAGAGAAAGGTCATTAATGTAGATCAGAAAAAGAAGAGGCCTAAGAACAGAACCCTGGGGTACGCCAGACAGGACAGGAACAGGTTCAGAAGAGATGCCATGGACGGAAACAGATTGGGTTCTACCGGAGAGGTATGATCTTAGCCAGCATAGAAGAGGACCAGTAATCCCAACAGATTGAAGTTTGAGCAAAAGAGGATTATGAGGGACTTTGTCAAAAGCCTTACATAGGTCAAATAAAGCAATAGCAACACCTTTCCGGTTCTCAAGATGCTTGTACCAATCATTGAGAGCTGTTAAGAGAGCGTCTGATGTGGAAGATTTGGGCAGAAATCCAAACTGGTGGTCAGTCAAGACATTATTGATGTTAAGATGAGATAGCATGTGTTTGTGGATGATTCGTTCCAATGTCTTGCCAACAATAGGTTGAAGAGATATGGGGCGATAATTGGACACAGAGTGACGATCACCAGATTTGTAGATGGGGATTACCCGGCAAAGCTTCCATGCACTGGGTGTTGTACCGGTGGAGATTGCAAGATTGAAAATCTTGCACAGTATGGGCGAGACAGAAAAGGCAGTATTCTTCAGCATCACAGAAGTTATGCCATCAACACCAGCAGCAGAAGTATTTTTCAGCTTGCGGATTAACTTAAATATTTCACCGGAACTGCACCTGAAGTGAGAAAGAGGAGACATTATGTTATAGTGGGGAGCAATGAAATTGGAAGTGACATCCTGGTTAAAGCATTCAGAGAAAAACTGGCTGAATGAGTTGGCAATCTCAAAAGGTGAAGAAGCACAGGTTCCCTTGTAATTGATGGTGTCAGGAATGGATGATTGGCCAGACCGAGATTTAACAAAGCCCCAGAATGATTTAGATGGAGAGCCCTTGTTAAGGAGGTTGGCAAAAAAAGTTTGCTTTGCAAATTTTAATTGGTTTGAGAGCGTATTTCTAGCAGTCTTATATTTGAGATAAGCATCAGTTTTCTTTGTTTTTTTTTCCATCTATTAAACAGGATGTGTTTTTTCTTGATGAAGTATCTGAGGTTAGCATTAAGCCAAGGAGGGTCGTTGTTTTTGCAACGAACATCTTTTTTCGGAATAAATTCGGACATGGTTTCCATGAAGTAACGGTGGAAATTATCCCAAGCATTGTCAATGGTGACATTATCGTCAACGGTAAACAAGGAAAATTTTCTATTTGCAGCAGCCCAATCAGCTTTGTTATACAACCATATGGATCTGCTGGCAGTGGGTATGGGATCAGAAAGATTGATATTTATATTGCAATGAATCATACTATGGTGGCAAGCGCCAAGTGGAGAAAGATGATTGATATTATTGATTATATTGGTATCATTGGCATATATATTGTCAATGAGAGAGTGACTGGTGGCAGTAAAAAATGTGGGATCAGAAATGAATTGAGATAAATTATGACTTAATTTGAGGTCTTGCAATTCATCGAATAAGTAATTAGAAGGATCTAACAAATTGACGTTGAAGTCACCCATTATGAGGATTTTGGTAGAAGGAGCACGGAAAGTAGCTTGAGCAATGCTAGTACTCAGTTGGGGGAGGCTGTTGGTGGTACGGTAGGGAGGGCGATAGTATAAGCATAAAAGCAAATTCACCTTTCTCAACTTGCACTCTACCCACACCATTTCACAATCAGCAATGTTCAAGTCAGTACGTAAATGTGGTTTCAACAAGTGATGGATCAAGAAACAAACTCTGCCACCACGTGATGGACGATCATTTCTGAACACTAAATAGTCATTATTAAAAGAGAGTTCGCCATCGGATATGTTAGTGGTAAGCCATGATTCAGATATGGCAATTATAACAGGTTTACTGTCCAGAGAATTGATTAAGCAACATAGTTCATCAATTTTATTACTAATGCTGCCAGCGTTAAGAAGGAGCATGGATAGACCAGTCAAACCTGAGTTTAAACTATCATTTATTTGAACACTAGAGTCAGAAACAGATTGAGATGATGTACTATTGAGACTTGAGACGAACGAGGCGTCAGTGAAGGGTAACTCCTGGGCTGCACATCTTGGACACATGGAAGCCGGAACAGGTAGATCACGTCGCCGCAGAATATTAGCAGGAAGACTTGAACACTTGAGATGCAGTGGTTTCTTGCATGATGAGCAAGAACTGCTCCGATGATCACGTCGAATAGCATGTTCGCACTTACAGGCTAATTCTCAGATAAAGCGTGCAACTTTTCCGTTTTGGTGTCGCTCATGTTCGTGTTACTAGTTTAGCGTTGTTAAGCCTATTACAAATAATTTGAGTGATCTAGTTGATACATTAAAGTACCATTAGTAACATGTGTGAAACTAAACATTTTAGCATGCCAGGAAAGTAGATAACGATTAATCTGAAAATGCAAAATCGTTACTTTTCCCCATGTAGCCAGCCATACTTTTTACGTTTTATGTGGCCCCGTTCCTGAAATATTCGGGCATTTCAAACGCAATGCATGTTTTTTAATAGCCCGTAATAGGTATTAGTAATGACATATAAAGTTTAATTATATTAAGTATTTAATATGACATACTAGCTTTTGAATCATGTCGCCAATATTGCAAACAGATACGAACCAGATTCTAAAATCGATAACAAAGTGTGAAAATCAATATGTTGATGGATGATTCAGCATTAGATTTATCAAGTAAACTTCAGTCTTGAATACTATATATGTTATATAGAATTATATATTTACAGTAATGATTTACAAGGATATTAATATCAAAAAAAACCTATGTGACTGTCACGTCGCGACAGATACGAACCACACATTTTGTCGCCTTTTCGCAAAACGCGGTACACTATGAGCGAAATACTACACCACAGTGTAGTATGTGTAGAGCTTCTAATTTAGAGTAAAGATCAAGTTTGTAAGAAAACTAATTTTCTCAATAATGAATATTTAAAAAAAGATTCCAACAGACACGAACCGACAGATACGAACATTAGTTATACGGAATACAATGCTTAAAAATCAAGTATTTTTAAAACATCTCCCATGTACTTTTTCTTCTTCAGAGGCCATAAGAGTTCATGATTTTGTATGTTTTTGCATGAGTTGTTAGTAGTCGAAATTTCAATATTTCTCTAACCAAAGTTGCACGGTTTATCGGAGAATGAGCCATCAGCAGGCATCTTTAGGCCCAGGGTTCAACTCGATGTCATCATCGAGTACAAGTTGGAATGTACAAGTGCAATTATTGTAGTATTGAATACGAGTTTTTCCATATTGTAAAGGTCTAGGATGATCAGTAGCATAATCAAATATTTTATGATAGACATAAAATAAGTCAGCATCAACAGTTGATATGATATCTGTGGTATTGTATAATAGAGTTATATGACTGTTGTCAAACGCTGAGGGGAATTGAGAAGCACACTATTGATTGTTGCACTTGATGTCCAGATGAGATGCAATTAGGAACAAAGCCAGTAGTTTGTAAACTGCAACATGAGTAGGGAAAACCCAGTTCCCTTTCCATTCATGGTGATGGACCATTGATCACAAGAGATCCAATTCAATAGTCAGCTATACACTGTGGATATATAGATCAGCAGTGTGTTAAGTTATAGTACTGTGCTACTACACCGCCCTGGAAGGTTAATAACTAGAAACGTTTTTCGCGGCGTTTAATTCTATACCTTAGGAAATTTTTGTCATATTGAAGCTACTTCCGGTTTCAGTTCTGGAAAATACCGACTGATGCATTTTTCATGTTTTATTTTTTCACGAACAAACTAAAGCATTACATGCTGAAAACATGACCGAATTATGTTTGTAGAACTTTATACTAAATAATTCACTGACAAGAAGCTGAAAAGATAACGTCACTTTACAAAGATTAGATTTTATTTCCATTCACTTGACTTCAATCTTTTCGCCATTTTCTAAGTTCTCTATGGCAAATTTAACCAAATAAATGTCAAAATCGGTACCGTGCAACATTTCCTTTATGAACAAAATGTTTAGAATATGATGTCTATTTTCAAATGAAACCTTTAATTTAATGTTGCACAGAACCGATTCGGAGAAATATTCAAAATTTTCCCATGTATTTTTTGTCTAGTTAAAACGTGGTCTATGCGTGAAAGTTCGGCTGATCGGGCCCCGGAGCTCCTCGGGCCAGACCTCGTGTAAGGCACATGGAAATAATTGCTGTAATCACTGCTAGTTCATACTTAGCAAGAGCAAGGCGCTTATGTAGTTTTCATTGAAGACAGTGATGATTTTAGCACTGTTATCTTCCATCGCACGCTCCAAAGAGTCTATCCAACGACAAAAGCTATTGTCTTTAACTACAACGTAAGCAGAATCGATTACTAATAGCTCTTGCAGTTTCAATACAGGGGATGGGAGGCCCATTATAACTATTATAATATTTTATTTCCCAGTGCAGGAGTTTAATTACAAGCCAGGGCGTGCGAGTAAATTCAAATGGTAAATATAGTGGTAAGTAGGCCTATAGCTTGAGGAGTGATATTTTGAATCTGGACATTTCATTGCCAAGACAATTCATACCCGTTTAATATTCATACCCTGGTTTCATATTTGTTTATGTTTGTAGGTGAAAAGGTCCCGAAAAAGGGATGTAACATACTTTTTCTGGGTTGAACTTGAGTGTAAAATGAATCATTCAATATTAGAGAGAATCATGATTGATTTAGGAATGATTTTTCTGCAAAAGTATTTAGAAGGATATAAAAAAACAACATTCAAACTTAATTGATGACCAGGAATTTCCCTTAAAATTTATCACCAATGTCATATTAATTTTATATTTAAATTACTTTTTATATATTAAGGTCAAGTTACAATTAAGACCACTTCTTTAGCAAATTTTATTCGGCCTTTATATGCCCTAAAATCCGCCTAAAATACCCAAATACTCCTAAAATATGGGTATGGGCATTAACTCTGAGCAAGAGTGTGACTCTGAGAAAGCAATAGGGGCAAAAACCACGATCGACACTGATGTGTCCGATAATATTCATTATTGAACATGTTGAAGTGCAATAAGAAAAGAAAAACGATACTTATCTCTTTTTTCCATGCACTGATGGAATAACTCGGATGAGTAACCATTAGGCCTTGTGGTCATCCCCTTTGTAATCGCTGATTCGCAGATCTGCAATTAGGCCTATAAAAATTGTACTCTGATACTGTATAAAATCACAATGGAACAGCAAGGCAGAACTTGAAAGTTGATACACATTCAGCCAGTGAGGACTTCAAAGTGGGAGTTCCCCTCTGTACCCGGTTAATGTTCGATAGAGCAAAGGTCTCAATAGGGCACAGGTCACTAGATATTAGAGGAAAATTAACAAGTGTAGATAAATATCGGGAGAAGCTTCCAGGGCGGTGTACTGTGCTACCAAGCACAATAATGAAATTGGTAAAAATGCATATTTTTCCAAAAATCCAAGTTCACAACAAAGAGACAAACAACCATCAGTGTCAGTACATTAAATGACACTAGTTGATGTAAAAATAAGGTTGAAGAGTCCTGGTTGGTACACTAAAAAAGTGTTTTTGTCGGAGGGCTGATGTAGAGCTGATGCACACACAACAAGTGTTGCCAGTTTGGTTATTAATATGGAATTCCTAACAACTTATCGCATGCCAAAGTTGTTCCCGTATTTTCCTGTATTATATTCAATCTGTATGGAGTTTTGAGTTAAACCTAAGGTAATAGTCTATTTAATGTGCAGATTTGAATATAAATGAATCATGAAGACATAGGGAAACGTGATGGATA
>JXSR01S072669.1:11082-24037 GCA_000969725.1 Ophiothrix spiculata
GCTCAAAAAGGACTATAATTTGGCCCTATCTTTGAAATCGATTTGCAGCTAATTTTTATTGCAACATATTCAGTAGACTGCTTTGGATTTCGATCTCTAAATAAAGAATGGAGAAAGAAAGAGTGACATATAATATATCGTTCAAAATATGTCATAAACTCAATTTTGAAATTTGCGACTTTACTCTCATTTTGCCAGAGCACCCCTCAAATAATATAATTCTGTAAACGGGTTATTTTTGCGCAGGATAAATTTTCACAAATTACGCTAATCATCATCTAACTGCGAATATAACACCTTGCAAATAAGTTCATTTTCTCTGGATTGAGGTAAATTTAGTGAAACTTAAAAACACTAATTTTTACACAGGCGGAAATGTCATGATTGTCACGTTTTGCGAAAAATTCAGCTAGCTAAAATATCCGTATTTACGGCAGTATGTTGGACAAAGCCGGGTATTGACTTGCGACTTTAGCTTTCGATATCCTTGACGACTTTCAGCATCCTTGATGACATCTTGATCACAAGTAGCAATATCCACTGCTTTTTCTGCCCGGGAGGGGGGGGGGGGCACTCAAATATAATGTTTCAGGCATATTGTGACCAAGAAAAAGATGAAATGGGGTTGTTTTGAGGACTGAAGGGTGAATCAGGTGACACCATTTAGGGTATCAAAAACAGCAAATTTCAAAAAATAGGGTACTTTTTCAAACCCTAGTAGTGTGAAAAAAGTATCGATAAAACCCCAATTTACGGTGTGAATAGGGTAAAAAGGGTATAAACATAATGTGTATACAACCTTCTAGCATGGAGTGAATTGAAGTGACATTGCATGCTAATAGGATGTATCTTCTATGCTATATAGATGCACATACTGCTTCTTCTCTTTGTGGGGTAGATATAGAGAGCACACTAGTAATATGGGAGGTGCAAAATTCAATGTTTTGAATGTTTTTTTCAGGAAATTGGAATATTGTTTTGGCATTTAGTAGTATGTAAGGGGCCGGTGTAACTATACCATCAATAAATTGTGATACATTAGATCCCCCATGACCCCACAACTTACAGATATTCCACCTTGGTGAGATTGGAGAATGCATCTGCAGGGATCTTGCTAATCTGATTGGATTTGAGGGTTAAATCCAAGATGGCCGACAAGCTTGCAAATGGGCGTCCTTCTAGAGATGTGATCTTGTTGATTCCCAAATGTCTGGAATTAAGTATTGCAAGAAAGATGTTAATATTATCCATATCCAATAATGTGAATATTTTGCTTTTTTTTAAGATTGGTGCAAACTCTGCTATACAAGTTCATATTTAGAGGAAGGAAGTTTAACAACAATTCTAACATACATAATATATAACAAAATGTTTTGTGAATTTCGTGTGAACAATATGAAATTATATAAGAAACGGTTTTCTTATTTCTAAAAGTGAAATATAAAAATTTATAACATGAAGTATTATTTGGCAAAAACTTATATTTTTTCAGCTTTTTACAAAGCCATACATAATCTTAATAAGTTTCTGAAAATATCTCAAGATATATATATATAGATAAAGTGAAATGTTTCTAAAGCTTGTTAAGCCACTCAAACTATAAATATCATGATGATATCACTGAAAAATATTCCTTGCCTTGAATTGAAGTGGAAGCAAGTACACTTGGAGATAACTAGATGATTACATTTGTATCCTTGTTGTCAGAGCACCATTTATAAAACAATCACTAGCAAGTCACACATTTTGAGTTACTCTTTATGGAAATTTGACATTCTAAAAATCTGGGACTTACCCAGCTAAAAATATCCACATTTATTTTACATTCGCTCGACTGAGTGACATTCGCGCTCACACTGACTGCCAAAAACAATTCGCTCAAACGGGAAGGGACATTCGCTTAACAAATATCACAACATTCGCTACACTTTTGATTGAGTTGAAGCAAAGTTGTTTCGAATATTTTTGGGTTTGTTTATTGAGTCATCACAGCTCTTAAATATGCACAAGTGACATTCGCTTTCATCGATGTAAACGATTTTCACACAATTAGAGCAACATTCGCTAGCTCTCTATTTTAGTTAATAAGTAAGAGCGAATATCAAGAGTGAATGTCACTCGGGCAATTAAATGTCTATGGACGCCAAGCCTTGGTGCATAGATGGTATTCTTCAAATATGCAAAAGATGGTATTGTTTTTCATTGTCAAATTATGAACTTTTCTTTTTAATCCCTTAAAATGATATGTGACACAGCACATCAAAAGTATATCATTGTGGTAAAGTCAATTTTAAGAAACAGCCAGCTGAAGCTGAAAATGACTGATCAGGTCAATTTTGAGGTCTGGTAAAAATTGGGTTCCTTAAAGTGTATACACAATATGAGTTCATTTAGTGTCCGACCGGGGTCCGACCGGTGTCCGTAGAGCCGTAAAGACACCGGAGCATGCCGCAAGAATTTAATTCTGAGTTAAAACCTTGCGGTTTGTATACGATGTCTTCAGTTATGGTCACATAACCACCGTTGTCCGACCGGGCATCGCAATCATTCACCGGTGTCATACCGGTGTTGCGGGCTTGCGGTGTTGCGGCTTCTTGCGGCTTATGTGACCAGGGTGTCAGGAAAGCTATTCTATTGGACGAAAGGATTAAAAGATGATCTGTGAAGCTTGTCTACAAGTTACATTTGGTAAAAATTTGACATCAAAAACATTGCTTCTACGGAGTTTGAAGTGGTACTTGTAATTTAAATAATCTAACACCATTGTATAGGCTTCATTGAACATCTTGAATTTCAGTCCTATTTTACACAGAAGTTATAATTGCCAGAGTCTAAATCTTGGTTGTTATTTTTGGCTTTGACTTTTAGATCAAAACTCGGATTGATACAAATATGGTGCCATATTACAAAGAAATAACCAAGCTGTCCAGAATATACCATGTACCAATAACCCAAGATATACCTTTTGATGTGACACATCACATTACTATACTTACAAGCTGGCAAGCTTGGAACACTTTGTCAGACGAGGAACCTCGGTTAAAGCATTTGAGTGTAAATCCCTAGAAAAAAGATATACATAAAAAGATATAAATATGTGACCGTCCAGCCCGTATGAGCAGTAAATGCCAAAAACTTCATTTTGCGCTACAGGTGAAAATACATGTCAAGGTCGTAATTTGCTGGAATTGATTTTTTGACAGATTCACAATCTTAGTGCTTACTACAAAATACCAGCAAAGTTTCATTTCAAGAAAATTATAGGAAATGTGAAATAAATTTGCATATTCTTAAGACGATCAACAGAGAATATAGGACTTACTAATCTTTGAACGCGTTTATCTCAGTTATACGTTTCACTCCCTGACAACCTTTGACAGGCCATAGCTTGACTTCTAGAAATCGCATGAAGTTCATTAAGGTGTCATTTTAATCCTTAAAGCATGGTCTTTGCAAATATAAAATGACAAGAGCTGGCATTTACTGCTGTTTTGGGGTGGACGGTAACATATATGTTAAAGGTGTAGACTTTCACCATGTGTATAATTTACTTTTAAGCAATTGATTTTAACCGTTAGGTTGCTTCTTGTTTACTCTTCAGAGGAAAAAGAAAGTATGGAACTCTGGGGATGAGGCTGTTATGTGAATACATAAGGGTAAGGGTGATTCCAAAGTAACGTTTGTGATCGAAAAATTGGAAAATTTCACTTTTAAATGACCACAGAACCTAGCATAAACATTATATCAACAAGTTTGTTTTTGATAATGGTGCTCACTGGTGGGATCAAGACATGCAGGTATTTAAAGTTTAAAATAATTGCCAAAATACTGAATAAAGTTTATGTAACGTTTGTGACCTCGCACGGAAATGTTTTTTTGCTCCAAATGACTTCAAAGTAAAATTTCTCTGACATGTTAGCGATTTTTATTGCGCTTTTCACAGATGATTGGTAACATATTTATAAATAGTTCAAAAAAGTGGTAGGAAATTCTATCGTCAGGATTTCTTTTAATGCAATGTTTTGTTTGGTAACGTCTGGTAACGTTTGTGACATTTTGGTGTAACTTTTTGGTAACGTTTGTGACATTTTTGAATGAAAACATGTGCTCATTCATGCACGGGTATCAAAAATTCAAAATTTCTGATTAGAAAATACTTTTCACATACCGAGTAACAAACGTATGACTGAAAAAACTGCTCATATGGTCGAATAAAAAAAGCAGATTTTTTGCTTGAAATCAAAAAAGGTTTAGTTTTCACTGGAAGGAGCCATAAGAAATAGAAAATTGGTATACCAATAAATTTTCCAAAATAATAGGAGGGGTATCAAAAAGTTTTAAACTGTACCCCTGGGACTTTACCCAGAAGAGAAAGAGCTATGTCAATGAAAGTTTGTTAGAATAGTAATATGTCCTTATGTACATTATGTTGCAAAAATGGTCTCATGGGTATGTTTACTTAATTCTGACAGAAACCTGCCCAACAACTACATAACCAGCATTGTAAAATTGAAACATGCGGCGTGATTTAAGCCCTAAACTTGAAAGGTTATAGTGCCCCAAAAATATACGATAGCACACCCAAATTTAGTTGTTTGATACCATAATAGGGTAGGGTCTCCTCTTTCAATTGATACCAAAATTATGGAAATCAGCCGATGGAAGCCGTCACAATGACATGATGTTGATTTTCATCAAAATACAAAAAGTAAAAAAACGATTTCTAAAAATGATGGTCTGTTGACAGTCAGTATACGATAAGTGGAAGAAATGCATTACTTTGCACAGTGACAATATAAAGATGTCTTAAGGATCTCATAATAAAAATACTTTCCTGGCTCAATTTCTTCTGGGCAAAGTTTAAAACCCCCTGCCCATGTTCATCTCTCCAATTTAAGTTTGGTAAAATATTAATCAAAACATTGAAAAGTCTCCTTAAATTCATGCATACTGGAACATCATACAGATTAAATACTTTACTTCTTTAGTTATTTTTACAGATTTATTTTCTTTACTTACTTTCTTTCCCACTAAATCAACAATTGAAGTATTTTCATTCTTAACATAACATACTTGAAATTGTGTGATACTGCAGGCAAAAACTCTCCTTGATTCAGTTTCCCATATCGCATCACAAAATTTCAAAAATATTTTCATTTTCGATCAGTGAAAAAAAAATTGTTTGTCGTTTACAAAATTTCAAAAATATTTTCATTTTTCGATCAGTGAAAAAAATTGTTTGTCGTTTTATATGTTTGCCTTAAAAAAAAAAATTGTTATTTCAAAAAGAAAAATGTAAAATAAATTCAAACCTTTTGCCAACTTTTGTCATGTTCTCAATATTTGGCAGTTGTAGAAAAAAAAAAAGTGTTAATTAATCCTGATAAAGGATAAAATGTCCATATATTTTTCTTTAAAATCCTTATTAAAGCCCTTTTCTTGTTATAGAAAATTCCTATTTTCAGGAAAATTGCCATGAGCTGCAAAAATCCAGCTCTTTTCAGTGGTACAAGGTATGCTTATCCTGTTAGAATGGTAAAATGTTCCAGTAAAAAGGCATGTAACGCTGCGTTACAATGGACATATTGGAAAGAATCGCCCTCATATAATTTTAAAGAAATCTTATCACTGCAAATAATGTTTGCAAATATTCTCATTTGGCATTTTTTTTAAATTGTTTAAATATCCATGGTACAGTTTTTAAAATTGTTTAAATATTCATGGTTCAGATTTTAACATTGTTATAACAGGAAACTAATTGGAAATTTGACTTGGCCTTCATATATACTATACTTACAATTTTCGAAGTTGCGGAGTCTTGTCACAGAGATCTTGCGGAACGGATGAGATGGAGCATCGATCAAGAATTCTGTTCAAATAAACCAAATCAAAACAAATAGAAGTGCACTTAGTATTCTATGGCAAGGACAAATTTCTTTGCAAGTACAGCGAATTGGAAAAACTCAGCCAGGTACTTAAAAGTAAAATACCCGATTAGTTTCGGGGAGGGGCAGTAACTTGGATAGTTTTCTAGGTGGGTATTCATCTGTATTGACATATCTAAAGCTGAATTCACACTTAAAATGCATTGCGTTTCCAATCTTTCTCCAGTAACATTGGCAAATGGCACTGTAAATGAATTCACACTCAAAACGCAAAGGGACTATGGTAGCCAATGACATAAAAACGCAATAGAAAGTCCAGTTTTTGATATTTAACTATTGGAACTGCTCAAAACTCCTATACACATACTCAGTGCTCATAGGTTTTTCCAAATCTAGCATAGAAATATTATCTTTTAATAATATGGCTCGTATTCAAAATGGCTGAAAATAAAAGAAAACATGTAAATTTTGTAAAACATATATGGTGTAACCACAGAAAATTTACATCTTGGCATAGCGTATTACATTAGAAGAATTGTTATGTTGGAAGATTTTGGTAAATCTGAAGGGCACCAAAGTTTTCTCTATTATCTCCCATTCTTTTCCTTCTAAATTAAAGCTTTTTCCTCTCCAAAAAGTCCAGTAAAAATATGCAGTGATATTTATATAAGCCTCTTTTCAATTATACTATCTTTTCAATGACTTAAGCCATAGAAAAAACAGATCATCATTTTTTCTAAAAAGATGGTCACAAGATAAGGATTTCTGGCTGATTAAAGATTTTGTGATAAATTTTGTAAGCAAAAAGTTTGTGTATTCAATAATCTTAATTTTATTTTATGTCAAAATGAAACTGTAATATATCTCGAAACAGGTAAGTGTAATAAAAGAAAATGAAGACTTTAGACACATCATAATTTATACAAATCTCTCGTTCAAAAAGATGCTTTAAGCCATAGGTTCCAAACAAATGTAGTGGGCATTTTACCATACGTTAAATCTAAGAGGAATATTTTTTTCTAGTTAGTACTCTTAAATCCAAATAAAGTAAATAAACATTAGCATAATTATAATTCCATGGTAGGAAAGAGTCTTAGACTGAACACATAGGCTGGTACGACCAAAAATGTTTGGCAGCAAAAATTTTGTTTGGAGGCCGACTAAGTTTTCGCCCTTATGATAGATCAGTTTTTGAATAAAATTGATTTGATTTGTCAGTGATGTGTAACTGCATGATAAAGTGACAAGCTCCCTGTTCACCCTGTTATGTTCACATAGCGGACATTTACTGTGGATGCTATTTGTTGATTGAAACAACACCAGTTTGTCACTTGAGTATGAATGAGAAGATCGAGGTAAAAATCTAGAATATAAAAACAATGCTTAGACCAAGTAAAAAAATAAACAAGTTTAGCATCCAGGTTTTGTAAAAAGTAGGAGGAGGGGCTTTTTATTGTTTATTTTTTGTTGGCAATATATACGAGTTTTGTTGGCAATATGTAGGAGTTTTTTATGTTCCGAACGTTATTTGAAAATAAGGAGGAGGCCCTTATTATTTCTTTGCTTTGGGAGGAAGACCCCTCATAAAACTCTCCTGAAATGTTTTATTATAATTTATTTATATAAGATTGAACAACAAGTTTCAACTTCTTTAAACTCTTTCAAAACGTGCTATGGATGTAAGTTTACAAAATAAAAAGAAATTTGAAAAATCTTCAGAAAAGGAGGGCGGGGACGTTAAACATGTAATTTTTTTTTATTCGGCCTTAGTATAATATTAGATCTAAGAAGGCAATGAGAAGTTCAAACACAATTCATGTGAAGCAATAAGCATAACAAAACTTGCTTTGCTAAACAAAAAACATTTTAAGAGGTGGTCTGTCGAAATGAGCGGAATGTCACAATTTCAACATAGAGTTTATTTTAATATGACATATTTTAAGTCTCTATAATCTCAGCTTTTGAATGACTTATAATAAAATGTCACATCCCTTTGCACCAATGACGTCTATTCACGGCCTAGCGCTTTATGTGCATTTGATTTTCAGTCCATGTTCACTTCCGTAGGTTTTTCTCCAGGTCCTCCGGTCCTCCTCCTGTATTCAAAAACTGAATTTAAAAACATCTTAGAGCCCACGCAGTTGAAGATAAGCTCCATTTAGCTTACTTGCTATCAAGTACCAACTTGGGTTTCCTTGGCAAAAGCCTAAAACAAGATGAAGGTCATTTTTCTTCGTCCATTTTCCATTTAGATATTGAAATGCAATTGAATATGTATCAGTATAAAATTGAATATGTATCAGTATAAAATAGCTGCAAACCGATGTTAAAGTTCTGATCGTGTATTATAGCAAAATCTCTTTTAAATTGCCAGGTTAACACCAGACTAAATTGGATTGAACTAGGTTAATCTAATCATTTATTTCCTTCAATTTACACAAATATAAATTTTTAACTTAAATATTATTTTTATTTTTTTAATCTGAGTTTTTATAACTACATAAAGTTAGTCCCTTTAAAATAAATTCTGAAATTTGACCAACATGTTGTTGTTAGATTTTCATTCTGAAGACACAAATATTACAACTTTAGTTTCCATCACTCTTGTTTTTGTATCAGATTAATAGTTTCACATTTCTTTGGATCGCCATTTCTGAATAATCAAGGAAGATATCGCAAAATTGCAATCAAGCTCTGATCAAATTAGGCATCTTTTATTTGAGAGCTTCAAACCAATGTGGATTACAGCTAATATTGTAGAGTGTTTTTATTTCTATTCTAACACTAACATAACAGTTCCAAATTGCACAAATTCAAATCATTGAAATTGGAAAACTGAGCAGAACCAGTCCAATGCTTGCAATACTTGAAAATGAAAATGTTTTCATTGAAAAATCAAGACAGATTTTTACTTGATACGCTACTGATTCCCTTCCCAATTGTACGGTTAGGTTTGGAAAGTATATATTTGTTAGAGAATTATTTTTATTTTCTTAAATCTGAGTTTTTTTATAACTACGTAAAGGTAGTCCCTTTAAAATAAATTTTGAAATATGACCAACAACAGGAAATTGTTTAAAAAGTCACCCATTTTGTTTTCTAGAATATTTTGACAGGAATAGTTAAATTATTTGCTGAAACAAAAATCATGATAAATAAATGACACTTTAAACATGTTATGGTCAACCAAATGATGAAAAGTTTACTGGATTATTATGCTACAATCGCGAGTTGATCTGATCATTAAAGTTTCTGGTTAAATGTTTAACCCGATTAAATGGTTAGCAAATTAATCGGAAATTGACAGCTTTATCGAGGACATAAAACATGTTATTTTTTACTCAGCCTGACACAATGTCATAGTCAATCAAACAAAAGCTGGGCCATAAAAAACTTAACAAACATACTGGAGATGATAAAGTCAACAACTCGTCCAGCATCCGGACAAGCAAGCCCACTTTTATCAAACACAATCGTAGATTTGATCAAGAAAGTCACTTTTGAGTGGAAAACACATAATTTGAAACAGTTTTGTCAATCATTTGAGGCTTTTGATAGTAAGAGTACACATGTTAAGTACCGGCAAGGGTTTTCCCCTGGTATCTTTGCACAAGGACAATCTCATAGAGAACCCGGCCCTGGGGTATTGTGATGTTCACTTTAACTGAGAACCCGGCCCTTGGGTATTGTGATGTTCACTTTCACTGTGTACCTTGAATTCAAATCAATCTGATTTTTTTTTTGAAAATTCAAGTGATGCTAACTTAAGAATGGGAAAATCTACAAGTGTCACTGTAAAATAGTACCTGTCTATATAATGACAGATTTTGAGATAAGATATCAAATCAATTTCTAGAATATTGTCTTACAAGGTTCCACAGATAAAATGCCCAATGATAATATTTATTTTTGACTGCTATATCAGGAAGTCTGCAAGGTATGTGGGTGGACTGAGGTAATTTTATCTGTTTGTATTGGTTTATTACCTACATAATATATAGATGTTTTGGGTTTATTTATAGGGAGATAATCTAGATCAAATCACATAAGTATTTCCTGACCCAGGGACCTAGGGGAGCATTCTTTTAAACCGTTCATCCCCCTGAAGCAGAACAATAATGGGCAGGGTAAGATTTTTAGTAAGTCAGTACCCAAGAAAACTCAAAACCTTTTGAAAATATTTGTCAAAAATGTTTTTGTTACAATGTATCGTAGGGGAAACATAAAATGATCGGCGTCTGCTGAATTGACGCCGTAAACACATCGTAACCTCGGTTATGTGACCAGGGTATAACCCAAGACTGGACATTCTGTGCAGTTTGTGTGCAAATATTTTTTTTTTCAAAATGGCAGCGATTGCAGATATGACTTTCTTGCACTCACATGACGAAACACCAATGTCAGAATTTGATAGCAAAATAAGACATGCTCTTTTTTAAAAAACAATACACATGTGATGGCTTATCCCGCAAGGGGAACTTTGCAGATGATATCAGTTTTGATTTTACCATTTCACTTGTAACTTTATCATTGTCACTTGTAATGGTTAAATAAACTACATGTTAAAACTCTACACTGTTTCAACTCACATGTCATGTAATATTTGTCTTTCTAGAAATATTTTACTCTGTGCAATATATTTATTTTGTTATGTATCCTTTTGATCTTTATATTGTAATTTTAAACTGTACAAACGTATTCCAGTGTTTACGCCAAATAAATAAATGAAATTATATTTTATTTTCATGAGAAGTGGAAAATAATGAAACAAATTCTTTATTTTAATATAATGTGTATTTGAATAAATTTGGAAATTTGCAGAATATAAAAATTCAAAGCAAGATTTCTAAGTTTTAAGTATTCTGACATGTCTTCTCGGTGTTGTACGAAGCTGAAACAGGGTATCGTTTTAAAACTTCCAATATGTTCTGTTTGAGTCTTCAGTGACAAAATAGACAAGAGTGTGACTTTACTGGCGGGGGGTTCCAGTCAACCATAATGGTGTACATATGAGTGACCAAAAAATATATAAAAAGGGGTGGTTTTTCATTGATGGGCGTGACACACGTGTGATACGATAAGGGTATAAAAAACGCTGATTTTCAAGAAAATGGGTTGCTTAAAATACTGGTTGAATGTGTTTAAGGTATTTTGTTCCCCGTTCCCAGAGGAATGAAAGTCTCATTTCTAATTTAAGAACACATGTGCTGCATTTTTTCCCTTTTATACAGTGTCATAATTGCCTATGCAAATCAAGATAACAAAGACCGTCTCCAGACTATAATTTTAGGGGGTAATTTTGCTTGTAGGTAAAACTTGTTTAGGGGGTGTCTGGAAACATTTTGGTCACACATGTGTATGCCATTTTGTTTGACTGGCCCCTGGGCTTTACTGGAGGTTTCCCAGTGGGCACAGATCAACTTTGATATCTCAACTTCAGATCAACCATAATTCTACTACTTATAGTTGATCTAAACTTCAAATCAACCACAATTAAACCACAAAGTTGATATCTCAACTTCAATTCAACCAAAAATCAACATCTAAACCTAATATCAACGTTGAAAAAAGGTTAAATCAAGTTGAAATTTTCGTTGAAATTCGGTTGAGATGGTTGAATTATAGTTGAATTTCAGTTGAGAAAGTTGAATTTTGGTTGATCATTGTTACAAATTCAACTCATTTCTGAAAACAAATATCAACGTTGAGAAGGTTGAGGAAGTTGAGGTATCAACGTTAAATCAATGTTGAGAAGTAAATTTGTGCCCACTTGGATGTGGTGTATAGTCACAAGTACAACTTACATTCTTTCCAGGTTGTAACTTCCTTCCAGGTCTGGAAATTCATCCAAAGCTTTGACAGATGACAACATTCTGAAATGGACAAAGTGGGATTCATTTGAAATATGGGATTTCAAAATCATTTTAAACTAGTCAGGAGTCAGGCCCGTAGCCAGGATTTTTTCAAGGGGGGGGGGTTAGGATTTCCAAAAAGTGGACCTTTTGGAGGAAAAATGTTCGTTTGGGTCGACCCTAAAGAAAAATTACTGGTTTTGACAAAGTGATAAGCAAAAGGGGAAAAATGGTTTTTAGCACTTTTGCAAGCATTTTGTGCAGTATTTTAGTAAAACACGACCTACATTTACATATTTTGGTGCTTTGGGTGTTCTTTTGGTGGACATTTAGGGACTTTTTGTGGACCTTTTTTGTACATTGTGCGACGCACCCCCCGGCTAAGGGCTTAGTCGAAGTGACATGCAAGTGCTAACAAGCACCTGTTAGGCCTTCTGTAACAACATTCAGACATTTGTGAGATCCTAATTCAGGTCATTTATTTGAATCAAGTCTTTTTTTGTGATTTGATAGTGTATACTCTCATTTTTGTAATTGTATTTAGCTTTAAAAAATCGTAATCCTTGTTTCACACCATAATTATGGATTAACACTCGAGGAAAGATACCCATCTTGACCGAGAAATCATGAAAAACTGTTGGTCCAGTCTACCAAAAATCCTTTCTGGTCGGAGTCGGTTGGGCAAGCTAAATTTTTATCAGGTCGGGGTCGGTAGGGCAAACTAAATTTTTATCGGATCGGGCAGGTCAGGAAATAAATTGTAGGGGAACAACGGGGTTGGGGTGAGAAAAAACTTGCCCCGCAGGGTGTTGATCTAGAGGTGCATATAAATCAAGCTAATAGTGGGCAGATTGAGAAATCAAAGCCATTGTGCCTGGCAGCACAAAGTTGTGGCCCATTTTGCTTGAATTTAAAGGAGGAAGGGACATCTCTAGCAACCTCCTGACTATCAAAGTTCACTGCATCCACTCCTGCATCCTACATCTCTACTTACAATTCTTCTAATGATGGCAGGTTGCTGAAAGCTCTGTGGTGCACCGTAGTGATTGGGTTGCCTGTAATTACCAGCTCTGTCAGCTCTAACAGCCCTGCAAATGCACTCTGTGGCAATTCCTGGATCAAATTCTTGTGTAAAACCCTGCAAGAGATTAAAGGGAGAAAGAATATGATTAAAACAAAATTTAATCACATGTACTTTTTCTAAATATTTATATGTAT
>JXSR01S072672.1:0-18814 GCA_000969725.1 Ophiothrix spiculata
TCCACCAAGTCAGTCGTGTATGATTGCTTTGACAATTTTTTATCTTGTCATTTAATATTTCACCAGAAATAGCCAGTTACAGAAAATCAATCTGTCGTAAATGCAAACCTGGACATTGAAATGAATGATAAATGAAGAAATTGGTTAATTTTAAGTCAATTTATATTTAAAATAGTTGCCCCTGCATAGCAATATTTGTCCTATGAGTGATTTTTTTTTTTTTTTTGGGGGGGGGGGGGGCTGTTTTTAAACTAAATTAAACAAAATATTATGGAGTCCTTGTTTCTTGTATTAAAAGAGCAATATCTTTTTGAAAGTTTCTGTTTGAATTTTCAAAGGTAAAAGAACACAGCAAATCAAAATGATTAAGTTGTGGTTCCGGCAACAGATTGGTAATTTGGCTGAACCAGTCAACTTGAGTCAAGCGCTCACTGTTTTCCTTTGACATTGGTATGTTTATGGGTGACCATTTTGAAAATCCCAGACCAAAGTAACACCTCCGTCACCCCTAAAATATGATCAAACATAATTCTAATCTCCTCAGAAATGGCAAGTCAAAAATCACAGATTTTCACCTGATTTGAACCCTGGACCTCCCGCTTCCCAATCCAAGTATCACTAAGTCAAGCCACTGAGCAGGCGCTGCCATGGCAGCAATTTCTTGATCATAGCTAACTCGGGTCTATGACTGGACATGATATATTTGGACTTTTGTGGAATGGAATATTGTGACATTCACTGGGGTTAGGGTTGACTGTAGTGTCTCATCCATATCATATTATCTCTCCCCCACCACCACAATATAGAATCAATTAGAAAATTTAGCACCATTTCTGACAATGCTTATAAAAAGTACCACACAATCTTGTACAAAGTAGCTCCATTGTGAATTTAAAATTATAACACACAAAAAGTAGGCCAACCATCCAGAATAATAACTCCTTGGTTGCGATAGATGTGCATATTAAGTGTTCAATTATTAAAAGCAGTTCGTCTTTGAAATGTTATCTTCCTTATTTTTCTCAGCCAGGTGTCATAATAGAGAGGAGCTTTTAAATTAAGAAAGCTACCAAGGATTCCGTTCACTCGGGGATACTCAATTTTGGTTTGGATTATGTGTGCAGTTTTAACTTAAGAAAGCTACCAAGGATTCCACTCAACCGGGGGTACTCAGCTTTGGTTTGGATGGGATGTAGCTTGGACCTCATAAGACATACCTACCTCTCTTTAGGAGCCTTTTTTCCCCGAAAAAATGAAACTCATGTTTATGGATTTTTCAATATATAGACCAATTCAGTTTTCAGCCCCCTAAGTGCTGACCATTTTTACTGTGATTTTTAATATCTTTGAAATTGTGACCCATGTGCAGGGATTTCGGGAGCCAGAAATTAACCCACTTTTAGGTATTTTTTGTGAAAGTATAACCTTGTAGGATGACTCATCCTGTACAAAGTAGGCTTCCTCCCCCTCGCTGGTCCACTCATTGCGTAGAACTTATATGCTTGCACCTTTGTGAAATTAAAGATAAAGCAATCACATTCTGTATTCAATACTCCGAGCTGATGTATTTACAAAAAAACATTATCTTTCCAAAATAACAGTTATACCTTTGAAACAATGCAAAACAAAATTGGATTATAAATTTTTAAAAAGGTGTAGGTTGTCATTTTAACATGTGTATAATCTACTTTTAACTGATTGACCTTGACCTCTGAAATACATTTTGTGAGATTTCACCCTCAGTTTGCCTCTTCTTTACTGTTTAGAGGCAAAACAAAGTATGCACCCCTGGGGGTGAGGCTGTTATGAAGATACATAAGAAATGGAAAATAGGTATACCAATTAACTTTACACTTTTTGCTAGATCTCAAAAAGAATTTGGAGGTGAAGTTTTGGATTTACAATCAGGAAAATATGGGCTTTCAACCGATATCAAAAAATGCGATACTTCCGGTTGAGCCCTGGGGAAGAGAATATGATCGGAACCTACACCTTTAACAGCAACTTATAAAATTTTCAAACCCCATTCAAACAAACTGTGATATTTGTTATCAAATATAAGATTGTACTAAATAATTTACATAAATTGGACCAAATAATTCATAAGAATTGTTTTTGGCATAATGAATGTTTTATACAGGAGCTTTTATAATGGGGTTTATTTGTGCTTTTGAAAATTAATCAGAGCATAGTACAATGGCCGCTTATTGTGAAGTAAAATTATCATAACATGTTATTATCATGAAATACTATGAATACATATTCTTTTATTTTTTGAAAACATCAAATTGTTGTCACTTGTCAACTAGTTTTTCACAACCGTGCAAGATAAGTAAGCACTGAAACTTTGTTTTAGCGGAAAAGAGAAAAAAGTTGTGTACTCAATTTAAGGTCATTTGGATCCGGGACAGCAAATTGTAACAACTTTGTAATCATATGATTTATATGGGCTTTGAGAAATTTGTTGTTTGTTCCGTAAATGGCATACAAACATAGTAGTATTTGACTCAAACAAAATCAAATTTCCAAGGTTCATGTATAAAAATAATATTGCATAATAAAAATTGTCAGAATACGCAAATCTGAGAAAGCTTGCACGCATGTAACTTGCTATCCCTCGGTAGCTAGCAACCGCTTCTCAGAGGAAACCTGTATGTTTTTATTTCATGCACATTTGCAATGGGGCTACAAAATGTTTTTAATCCATGAAAATCTTGATTTTGTCAAAATATAACTACTAAATGAGTTTTGTCTTGTATCTCTAAGCAAAACATGACGACTTTAGAGGAGGTTACAGTGCTTATTGCAAGCATATTTGTGATGACTCACGCCGAAAAGGGGGACTTTGGGACAGAAAGCTTTTCAAGATACAGGTGAAAATAGGAAGCAAAAAATAAAGAAAATGATAAGAATTTCAAAAAATCAAAATTGATATAATCTGCAAAGTCCCCCCTTTCAGGATGAGCCATCACATTTGAAGTCTATATAATTAGCATATCTGATACCCAGGAACTGATGTATACATATGAGCTTATACCATTATCCACTCAACCAATTCAATTGTTTGCTGACTGACAAATATATTTTCACTTTAAATGTTTGATAAATCATGATCTATGACTGATGCATTGTCAAAATATTTTGAACCATATTTGGCACGCTGGTATGAATAACTCAACAGTTAAGGCGATGCACATACTTCTAGAACATCAGTAGCTGAATTGGATGAGTGGATGGTATCTATATTGAGCCTTTTACTGTGGCAGTCCACATAAGATAAAAAAGAAACCCTGTATCATCAGATACAAGGTACCATCGGGACTTTTCTTGGAAGACTTGTTGTATTGAACCCGCTAAGTCACTGACTCATTGAACACTCAAGTCAATTTGATACCCGAGATTTAATAAGATTAAGATACAGATATGTGCAGCTATACAGTATGAGATGTGCTTGGTTTTCAGAGTTTCTTTACCTTATAAAATTGATTTTTCAATTATTAGAATGGGGGAGGTAATTAGATTGAGGTTTTTTTTTGTTTTTTGACTTTTGAATATTCAGTTTCCTGCCCTGAGATGGAATACATTTATTTATCCTAAAAACTCTGCAATATGAATTGTTGCAGGCGACACACCACCATAGAGCTTCCCATTGACTTATTGTACAAAATGGCTTCCTAAAAACACCCGAGAACTCAATAATAAAGCAACTGGTTTCTTCAACACCACCTTTTCTCAGATGATTATGATCTCTTCTGACACAAAATGATGATAAAAGTACACCTTAAAGGCAAAAATTTCAAGAAACTGGACGCTGAAGTATAAGGCCCCCTATCACCGACAGCCGAATTTTGTATTTCCAGAATCAAGCGCAAATTAAGGAAAACCCTTTAAATTTTACCAAATTAATCTAGAGATCTAAAATGGCATCAGATCAACTTTAAATAAACCTAATTTTATAATTAGAACAAAATATCGACCAAACATATTGCCCTTCCATACGTTTTGAAGTCCTGTTTTTAGAAGGGCAGTCAATTTTGCCGATTTTAGAAATGCCGGATTGCAAGTGCTAGTTATTTAGTGGTGTGCGCCCATAAGAATGTTGTGAATCTGGAAATTTGTTTGCAGAATTACAACCTTTGTATGTATCTCACTTGTAAAAGTGTGCCGCATTTATGACTGGTTCAAGATGAATGAACACAAGCGTCACACTATGGCGACTAAGGGGTAACGACAAGCAATGGAGACCTGCTGATTGCAGTTTTGAATTGTCCGCCAGTCATCGTCACTTAACGTCAGTCAACGCTGATACAATCCGCTAGCCCACACTGTCGTTGCCGCTTTCAGTGGCCAAGTTCTTCATTTTTTTTTATGATATAAAATTAGTTACAATGTCATTCAGATTTTGTTGGCCACCGCAATCCTCCGTGACCTTTCGTCTTCTTTCGTTCCTTTGCGTCAGCCAATGTCACTACCAGCCGTCACTTGTCATCACGGTGTCGTTGAAGCTCGTTACCACCCGCCAGCAAATCTTTTTGACTGGTTTTCAAGTTAGTTACCTTCCGTCGACAACAAGTCGTCACAGTTTGAGTCTGCCATAAAGTTGCTTAAATTTGGATATATAAAAGCTATCGTCAAATGCTCATGCATTGTTTAATATACCATGCAACCATTTTTTTTTCTCATTCCCAAGATGCCTTTCAAGTCTTTTTGGAACAGAAAAAATAAGATTTTGAATTACATCGGAATTTGATGGAATAAAAAAGCCAAGGATTGAAGTTTTCGCTAGTTGAAGCTTTTTGACCTACATTGACTATTGATTTTCACAATCTAAACTTCTGCAAAGGTACATTAGGTGACTGATTTATTTAAATATCTCAACTTGATCTTATACCAGCATGACTCAGTTATAGAGTGAGCTGCAGTGCTGTATTTGAAATCAAGTGCTAATTTTACTCGAGTTATAGTTTATATCTTTTAAGCCGTCCGTGCTAAATGTTGCACTCGGGAATGCTTTTCTGAGATTTTTATGCAGGACTTCTTTGTCAGAATTGTTGTAGTTTATTTTGGTTGACAGTAATTGAGAAGGTGACTACATTCACTAAATAATCAAAATTGAGATTTTTAGCTGGCTGATATATTGCCAAAATCTGAAACCTTTCTTGCAAATTTTTTGGGAAAAATCAAGAAAGTATATAATTTTCTATTGATGGTCAACTCAGAGCCCAACAATCATTGAAACAAAATAACCTATGGATATACTGTTGGTTTACTTGAATGATCATAATCAAGTGAAATTTTCAACATTCATCTATGAAGTAAACAGAAAAGAGGCAAAACTTTATTAATAATCAGAATTATTCTTAGATTGCACCTTAAAGATAAGATGCACATGCTGTGTTTTGGATGAGATTTTCTATATGATCGAAGTCAGATACCAGAGTGATGATGACCCACAAAATCACTGCTGGTTATCATGCTCAAGCTAAATATTTAACGATGTTTCTGACAAGCCGTGTGATGCGGTGTATCATTTCACTTCCATGAATAGATTTGCTTGTAATATTCATTTTATTACAAGTGTAGGATGTCAAATATTTTGGAGCAGTTACAAATCTGTTTGGATAAAACACAATTATACATAAATTTCTGAAGTATATAATATATTTTTGTCTCAAGAATCATTTTACAAGAGGTAAATACAAAGGATATCCTGAATATGTAGTTGTCGGCTTTGCTTGCTTTTCATTTTGGTAAAAATTATTCCTACATAGCAAGTACATGTAGTCACATTGGAAATCAGAATCAATACTTTGGTATTCCACATTATGATTAAATATTTAGCGTTTCACAAATACCAAGCGTAGTTAATAAATTCAATACCAGTAAAATTTTCAAGAATGACAAGTACTTGGTACTTTACTCACATCATGTTGTAGTGATTGATTCCTCAAATTTTAAGTGGATTTGGAAAAGACTTTTTCTCCTCTTGTTTTTGTTTTAACAGTACATCGTTATAAAAGCTTGTCAGTACCACCTGCACATGATGCAAGATGCAAAGCGGAGTGGAAATTTTTTGTTGAACGATTATTTTTGTGATCATATTTCAAGCAAATTGATTGTTATGATTGAAAACTTAAAAGAATGATTATCTTATATATCTATGAGAGTGGTTGTAATATAGATGATGAAGTTCAAGGATAATCGGCGGATATTGCCTTAATACTCGGTGGATTGGATGTGTTTGTTTCTGTAAGAATAAATTGGTTTCTGAAAATGATATTTTTTTTGTCGGGGTTGTATTGATTGTTGACGAATTAAGACACTTGACATTAGTGTTTTTAAGGGAGCTGTGCCTGAATTCAGACATTTTACCTTAATTCAGACAGTTTGGTTTCACAAACTCAATACACTTCATAATTGAAAAATTAAACTCCTCAGAAATCTGCATGTCTAAAATTTATTGTTTCCCCTGGTACCCCAATTCAACTTTGTATTTGGGATTTGTAAGTTTTTGGTATGGGATATTGTGAGATTCAGTGGGATTAGTGTTTGATCTCTACAAAATTTTGAGAATGAACCCGACATCATACTCTTTGGTAACAGGAGTATTTGCATTAATTAGCATTTGTATTATCATTGCAAATAAGCACTCTACAGAAGTTATGGACTGGATGCATTTTATAGTGAATATGTTTTAAATTAATTTGATATGTTTATTTTTTTTAAGATTATTATTTAAATATTCTAGATTTTTTTGGTGACACCAAGGAATTTAAAATATAATGCAAGGCCAGGTTATCTGTGAACTATTAATTGCGAGTGGGTTTGAATAACACTCTGACTTTTAGTACCTTGCATATTGTACCAAGGGAAGTAAGTACCAAGCGTGTTATATTATTATTGTCAAATTATGAAGTTACTTAAAGCTTGTTGCAATAAATTATAGTGATCAGGGACTCAAAATTGCTGCTCGGATGGCTTTGGTTCTGAATTTTAAGAACCTTGGTGTACACAATTTTATTGCTGAAAATACTGCTTTGTTATTAAAATAAGTTATGCTATTATTGTTGTATAAATATAACCAAGGTGAGTTTTGTTTTTATTTTTGCAAATATTTTGTTTTCTGTTTCAGTTTTTAGGTATGCCTGGCTGGCTTCTGTGCTCCAATTGTATCATACCAAGAGGACCAAGTTCCTTAGTTGTCAAAATACGCTGATGTAAATCCAGCAGCTGGGCTACTGTTGTGTTGCGCAAAAAAGAATGGAGTGTTACCATATTGTTTAATGTTTCCTCCCAAATTCCAATGTTTGCGTTGTAATGTATGGTTTTGTAATGTTAAAAAAGTAAGCTGAACTGTGTCAAAGGCAGCAGTAATGTTGCAGTGAATCATCCCTAGAGGAGCAAGTTCAGAGTTACATAGAAAGGTTTGTATGGTAGCGGTAACCATGTTGCACACTGTGCACTGTTTCTAAAGTGGAATGTTGCATTGAAAAATTGAATGTTTGCATTTTGTTATGTTTTGGCTATTTCATTGAATGTAACTGCAGAGGGCATCTCATGGCAATAACTGGCACACAAATTGTATAGATCTGATATGTGACTCGACATATTAAAAAACATCATTTGTCTAAATCTACACATTTCTCATTTTGTGATGCTATTAACACAATGTTATGCTATGCTTTAAATTAAATATTTCTTTTTAATGGTTATCAAATATCAATCAATCCAGATCTTATACATAAAGCCTGTTCAAGTTTGTCGTAAGTTATCTGGATTGTTAAGGATTGCAATTTCTCAAGTGGGGATTATTTATACTTATTGACTCCAGTGAATAGAATAAGTAATGGGTTAACAAAATATTTTACTACGGATTACAAAATGCATTGTTATGCACGGACAGAACATTTGAACTAGCTAAGTGTGGACTAGTTGCATCACGATGTCATTTTAAACAATTGATAACCAAGAAAAGAAATATTCAATTTCAGGTGTGTAATACCTTGGTGTTACTGTTTTGATAAGTTGTGAAACATGTAGGTTCAAACAAATGCTTTCTTTCGATGTGACGAGTCGCCTATTTGCTTCTTAAATTTGATTGACAACTATCGTATCTTATCATTGATAATGAACTTCATGTCATAGATTGGTTATTGATCCATTATATGTGCAAACAAATTTGGAAGTGTTAGCTTTTCTTTGTGTATGGTTTACATAATGGTGTGCAGCTCAACTTAGCGGCACAGGATATCTTGGTGCAAAAAGAAATCAGTATTAGTAATTGCACCTAATTTGAGATATACACAAAATTTATCAACTGAAGTGTTCATGATTTGAAAATTCAAAACAAAATGTTGTCACAGGTTATTTCATAAAAAACTTGTGATATTTAGATTAGCTCTGTTTTTATGGTAGAATACCTTAGAACAATGGATTAAATCTTAAAATTATGAGAAATTTAACACATGACGAGGAGAAATTTGCGAGAAATATAAGAGGAATTTGTCCATGCTTTTCATACAAACGAGTTTGGTTAGTATATGCAGCTACTTCAAAATTAGAGCTTGCGAATATAATTGCCTCAGATAAATGTATTTAGCTAATGATTTACTTGAGTAATACTCTTGGAAATAGTGGATGTGTAAATGTAGTTGTTTTTTAAAGAATCTAGAAGAATATTTGAGTCGGATAGGAAGCCATTTTGTTTTAAAAATTATCTCAAAAAGAAGTTTTGCTGATAAATGCATTAGTTAGTTTTCCTTGTGTAAAGTTACAGAAACATTTTGAATGGAAATACATTTCAAATTTACCATTTTGTTTTGTTACTGATCAACTGCAAATTGAATTCATTCTATGGAACCATTAAATACAAAACTGGAACATTTTACTTGTCACATATTCAATGAAATAGCCAAAATATTCGCATTTTGAAAAGCGACTTACATTAGCAATAATATATTAAATTGTCAATTTCTTACATTTCAATGTATAATTTCAGACACGGATCTGTAGCTGTCACTTTACAGGAGGAGAGAAGAAGGAGGGAGACGTGCCGGTGCCCGACCCTGAGGTCGACCCGCCCATCTCCGTGGACATAAGTGCCCTCAACAATTCACATTCGCGCTCCCCTATGGAGAAGAAGAGACCTAAACGTCCAAGGATGTCTGTCGATAGAATCGTTGAAGGTATGATGTGTAAACTGTTTTGTGAATTCATTCTTTGGGAACTTAATAAAGCAGCAAATACTAAATACCACCAACTGTATACAATTACAAAATCATGATGGATTCAATCACATAGATTGTCGTTTCAAATAATTCTCGGACATGATAAAAGCCTTGCGTAACACAACTATGTGCACAATTTGAGCAAGCACACCACACGATGTTTCATTGAAACTGAATTGAAACCGTGTTAAGTACTTTCTTTCTAATGTCTTGTTCTTGTCACAACGTGTGGATACGCGATTGCTGCATTCAGATGGTCATGTTCTTGTCTGAAATATATCTGAAACAATAATGATCTAGACATATCTGATTTTGTGTGAACTTTGAAAATGAAAGTAACATAAGCAGGCACACCACACTTTTTGGCAAGAATGTGTTAACAACACTTAGATTTGTAGATTGCAATGGTGTTCAGAACTTTCTGCATTCAGATTGTCTTGTCTTGTATCAAAAATATATTTCAAACAATAATTATGTAGTTGGATATGAAAATGAACTGCCATTGCATGCCAAATGTATTGCAAGTCACATCAATATTTAGAACTAGCACCGTTCCCCTGATCGCCCCTCCCACGGACCCAGCAACGAGACCAGGCAGAAGCGCACTGCCTGGTCGAATCAGCTGTGTATAGAGGCTGTTGGACAGGCGATGCAGGACAAGACACTGAAATCAGGGCTAATCAATATTATGCATCTGTCAGTTGTAAGCCCTGCTACCGGGGACCCGGACACATTTGGGACTAAGTAAGCGGGGTAAATTACCAGAGCCAAGTATAAAAGTCCCCGCTATTTCCCCCCGCTGCCGGGGCACAAAATTTTAGTCCCATCCCGGGTACTGTCCTTGCACATGCTAACCGGGATTCAATGTATTCCCGGGTACTGTCCCCACCTTTGCCAGCTGGGACTCAAATCATATTCAATAATCAGCTACATTTGAGTAACAGTCCTGGCTACATTTTGGTATACGACCTAGGTAGCCGGTCGACTTAATCGTACGTTCATGGGTACAGACCAGGTACAGTCCCTGAGAGCGTGGCATTACTTTTTGGTAATTCAGTGACAGCAGTTCTGGGTATTGTCCCTGCAGCCCCTTGGTCCCCGGTAACGGGGCTTACAATTGACACATGCATTATGCATACATGTCATGAGAATATCAGCTTTATGCATTTAGTTAATACTGGGTGGATTTACACTTTGAAGAATTATTGACACAAGCGAAGAAGTTTTTTCCTGCCAACACATTCATGTGCACAGAATTATAAATGGATGCAAATTATCACCGTTAAGCTCCAATTATCAACTAAAGCGTGTTCAGTATGATTTACTATCCATCCAAGCCAAAGTTATGTGATAGCAGATATTTATCAGATTTTCAGTTTTTATAACTTTGTAAGGTAATTTTTGGGAGTATTTTCTTTCATTTTTTGGAAGTATACACCATTTTTTTCACCAGTATTGTGTAGATCACTACAAGGTTTACTGTAATATCAATTTGATTGTATAATAATCCCAAAATACTGTCCGACACATTTTTTTTTTTACACCAACTAAAAATAGAATTTCTGCTTCACCAGGTCCAAAGTTAACATTATGAAATAAAACATGGGGGCGTTCAATTAGTTTCTGGGTCATAGCTCAGTTTAATGGTTATTTAACGTACTACAGTAAGTCTTTGTATTGTCCCCTTTTTAAACCTTGTCTTTGCTGTGCCAACTATTTCTACAACAAAGTTTCTTTGCAACCAACCAATTTTCTAGGGACCTCCACCTCTACCGAGCATAATCAAGCCTACACAGATTGTTTGAAAATTCTATCACAAGTTCACCGATCATGGTCAAGTATGAAGTTTACTAAACCCTGGTACAACCTGCCTGCATGGTTGGCCAGGGTAAATTATGTTGATAGTCATCGCTGGTTTACCACATTAACTCAAGTTTCATCAGTCCTGTATGATATCAATTTACACATATTGGCAAAGTGCAACCAGCGTGCCATTTTTTCAAAGAAAAGAAAAGAAAGGTGACGGTCCTTTTCAGAGCTTACCAGATTTCCTGTCCCCAAGTACCTGGGATGACCCAAATGTTATGCAGTGTGATCTTAACACTTCAGCTATCTTTTGTACAGTGCAGACTGGTCTATAGACTAGAGTCAGTTATGCTTGTGTCAAATATTTTGTGTGCTTTGCTTAGTGTTGTGTAAAAAACTCTGCCTGCCCTCCATACATTAACTGATAAACTCTGAGAATTTGCCTAATGAAGTGACATGACATGATAGTGTCTTCGCCTCTAATCCACAACAAAGAGTAAGTGATGTACAAACAGATCAGTCCCGGGAGATTCAGGCGACTGACTACTAGAACGCACTGCCAGCTATGGCCAGACAGACTGACGTTTTATGACCAAGAGTGTGCTGCTCGTTCAAGGTTGCAATAAGTTTCAGTTCCGTAGCATGAAGATATTTTAGTGGTAGTGTATCCTGAAACCCCATTTTTTCCATCAAAGTGAGTGCGAAGGATTTCATACTCCTATTTTGTTTTAACATTATTGTGGTAGGCCAGTTTTTTTCTAGCCCAACAAATTATGTTTGTTGTAAAGGGTTTTGGGGTTCTCTTGGAATTTTTGATCAAGTCTTGGAAATCTGGCCTACAGGTACCCAAATTTGTAAAGGAAACCTGTCCTTTCAAAAATGACACTCTGCATTACCTTTGTCAAAATACAGGTAGAATGTTCTTGAGTTGTGGTAGTACTCATGTTTTTCAGAAGTGACAATCACATAATTTGTGTTTAATATTCTCTATTTTAATATTAATAAACTTTTATTATAAATGATTATTTTAACAATCAATCAAATGTTTGTGAATAAAAATGGTTAAGTTGCAATGTTACAAAAGAACTTTGCAAAATGCATTTATTATTTCTTTATTAACTTTTATTTTATCATGACTTAAAAAGCAAATTTAGCTTTTCAACCATTGCCATTCAGAGATGTGGACTGTATTTGTCTCCATATTTACATTTTGTTTAGAAAGTTTTGCATTATGTTTGTGATGAATTAAATTAGATTTTTAACCCATCAGTTTATAATTGATAAATACTTGTGGCCTTAACAATAACACCTGATACTCACACAGTGCCTTTCTTGGAATATTTTTTTATTTCCTAATTTATTTTTGATTCCTTTATTTTACAAGGTCAGCATCACAGCAAAAAATGTCACAAAATATGCCCACTATTTTTGAAAATCATCCTGTGACATGCTTTCTTTGATGATTTTGAGTCATGAAAAGTGAACAAGTAAAACCACAGATTTAAGTGTTCACAAAGAGTGCAGTTTACATGCAAATACTGCGAAGAGATTCTTGTGACTTGAGCCAAGCCTTTAGGTAGACCAGGGGTTTTCACAGATAGTGGTGCAATTTAAAAAAAAATCAAGGTTTGGTTTGATTTAGCTTGGCCAATGCCAGCTGTATGTTATGATAAAGATATATCCAAGACCAATAAATGATTTGGGCACGGTGATAAATAATTGCATTACCTGTTGCAACGCCCATGCCATCCAGAGTTTGTATTACCTTTATATGTTTTACAGGGTTGTGCTTATAAAAATGTTTACCGTACTTATTTTGTTTTTGAATGTTTTTTTTTACTAGATTATATTATAAATTTCTTCATGATGGCATTTTTATTATTGCTTTCATGGTCTTGTTTTAAATTATACTAACGAAACCTGTTTCATCTATCTTATTTAAGGAATTCGTCACCCAGCCGCTGCAGCTGCTGTTGCCGGTGGCAACCCAATTTCAGCTCGTCCCTTAGTAGCTTTGTTAGATGGCCGCGATTGTAGCGTGGAGATGCCTATTCTGAAAGATGTGGCTACAGTAGCATTCTGTGACGCACAGAGTACACATGAAATACACGATAAGGTAAGAGGATCAATTTGGAAGATTGTTCCAGAGTCTGGTCTTACTTTTTGCGTAGGCTGCAACAAGCGAACATGCTTTGATCATTCACAGTTGTGCTGTATGAGCTCTTTAGCATGGTTTTGTGATTGGTTGTCGCAAAAGTTGAAATTTTGCGTAGATATAGAAGGGAGATATTGGACTTGATGTAACATGGAAATTGCATAGTTTATGCCTTTGCACAACCAAGGTTCTGTCATCGAAGTAGACTTTGGCAGAACTCAAGTTACCCGAATACTTCCAATGGGAACCCCATTACTGACCACACCATTACACTTGGTGGAAGTTTGGTATCGCCCCTCTATATATATATAGATTTATGCCAACTGTGCATGACTTCCCACGTGACCAAAGGATGGATAATGTAATTGATATAGAAGTTGAGATGGAAAATGTGATGTTACCACAGTGTTTCAATTACCACAACAAAGACCCTCAAACTAGTATCAAGGAACAACATTTGTGCCATTTGCTGAGTGTTATCAACTGTCAGCTGGTTTTGGTTGTCTTGGTTTTTGGTGAATGACATCAAATTCCTGTGTTTTTATCATGTAATAGCAGTCGAGTTAGCTGAAATGGTAAGGCACTCACTTGCGATGGGAAGTTCCCGAGTTCTATCTGCCGCTGGTGCCAAAACGCTGAGTGTCGGTGTACTTGTTGAACAAGCCGTTTAGTATTTTGTAAGGATGCTGACCCCAGTATTGCAAATTCTAGCAAACCTAACCCTAACACTTTTTAACACTTCTTGCAAATCTGAAATGAGTGATGTCCTTCCCCCTCCACCCGCACCCAGGATTTGGAAGCCACAAACCGACGCTATCCTGACACTATTTTGACTTAAATTATTTCATTAATTATCTGGAATAGGATATTGTGAGATTTAATGGATTTGTAATGTTATTTTCATCTCAAAATGCATTTTAGTTTAGATAGAAAGAAGATTAGTTACCTTAAATACCTGGGATCAGAAATAAGTCAATTTCCAAATTGATATTGCCACAAAAAGCAGTATGATAGAAAGCCATGTACCATGATCAACTGAACTCCTGTGCTGGACATCAGCTTACTTCACAATCGATGAATCTGAACACGTAGAGGGCATGCAAGCCTTGATAAATAGGTCTCAAATTTACAAGGCACATTGCTATATTATCACCCACCTCTCACCTGCTGTGCGCAATCTGCCAATCTTGCCACACCCTTAATTAGAAGATGAGAAACCTACCTACTGTGTACTTTAACAAAATCACAAGGCTCTACAAATAGTACAAAGCCCATAGTCAGGAAATCGCTTGATTTTATCCTTTATCAACACCTAGCTCGCTCTCTTTCTTGCCCCCGTTTGTTTGAAGTTTTTTACGCTCCTAATCTCTAAGTCAAGAAATATGCGCCTAGTTTCTTCTTTTGACCAGGTTTTATCTCTCAGACAATCTTGTTGGCACATGTTTGTGTGGGTCTACCAGTTGCCGAGTCCCCATGCCTTCACTCGTCCTTGCGTGACTCATAGGTGATAGAATGTAGGTCCTGTTGTAACTTTATATTCTGGGGAGCTTATCTCATACCCAAAAGCATTTAATGAGGTACGTTAATGAATGTCACAAAAAGAACTTTGACAATGGAAATGAGAGTATATTGGCTGGTTGCTGAGTTTGACTGACAATGAAGAACATTACAAGATTGTTAGGTAGATGATGTGTTCATTTTGGTTTGAAATGGTATACTTATTAAAAACTGGAGGAAATGCATGGATTGTTTGAAAGTCACATTTTGGCATTCATGAATTGCAATGAAAGTCAGCCATGCGAGGGGTTTCTGTTGTACATTACAGTTACATATTGATCTGATCTAATGAACTAATTGGGACATCAAGTAATTTCCATAGCCAATAATTACATTTATCAACAGTTCAAATCAAGATGAACATATCAGTTATTCAGCCTTATAAGCATTTTCATAGTAATAAGAAAAGATGAGCTATTTATTTATTGCCTCTTTTGTGTTTCTTGTAAAAACCCTTTTAATGCAATCAAAATACCAGCTCATGCATTTAAAAATGGCAGATTTGGTTACAATATCCATGAATAATGTGTTTGATTCACAAGCAAAATACCAACGCTGTTTATTTTGAAAAGAGACCTTCTACATATTCAACTCTTGCATATCATACCAAAAGTATGTTCGCCATTCATATATAATTAAGACATATGTAGATATATAATCTTGGTGTATGTTACAAAATCACACATCAGACAGGCCAAGATTTCTGCCAATTTCCGTGCCCCATCTGGTGAATCTTTTCAATCTCCTGACAGGTCGCTCCATAATGACTGGCCTACCTGTCACCCAACCACACCCTGCCATTGTACCAACCCATGCCTGGTTAAGCTTAACTCAGGTTAAGCTTAACCCAGGAAATGGCAACTAGGCCTCCAAGTCTTCCCAATGGTCTGGGAAGCTACCTTTAGGGTATCATGGATAGCCAGCTTGGAAAAAATAACCTGATACCCACCCTTGTTATATAGATCTCAACCCATGCCTGGTTAAGCTTAACTCAGGTTTAACTCGGGTTAAGTTTAACCCTTGTTATATAAATTGTTAACAAGAGCATTTAAGTCGGCCCATCCTCTTAGATATTTCTAAATTCAGTTAATCAGTTGGATGGTATCAAAGTATCCACTGAAATCCCTTGGTAAATATCAAAAGTAGTTGTTGCAATTTTGAAATTTATAGTCTCTACCAAATATATGCTTTCAAAGATGGCACTATATTTCTGACCTGGTAGTGGTCCCAATGTGATCAATGAATTGGTTTGATTACAAATGATTTCATTCCGGTATGGTACACGATGTGTGAAAGTGTTTGATTTCAAATCGGGTTGTGTACGCTACGGTACTCTTAAACGTGCAAATAAAATCAACAGTGAGAGCATAACCAATTCGAAATCAACCAATCACACACTGAAAATATGTTTCCATAAAATGTTTATCTGTATATATACAGAAGAGCTTAACAAGAAAAAAAAACACACCAATGAGTGAAAAGTATCTTACTTTGAAAAAGATTATAGAACTTCAGTTGCAACCATACAAGTGATTCCCCCAAATAGCTTGTACCTCGACCGGCTAGTTATAGGGATATAACCCTGCAGTCATAGGGCAGATATTTTCAGGACAATAAACTTGGTTGACTCAGATGATATCTGGGGGTTAGTGCTTGCAGCTGGGTTGGTTGGTCAAGCGGGGTTTGAGCTAGAGTAGATAGAAACATGCATTTGTTTTATCTCGTAATGAATTGTGTTGCTATTAATAAAAGCTATATTTAGCGAGATGGGAACTTGTTTGGCAGGTGCAGTTTATTTCATAATGGGCATGTGTGGGGTACAGATAGCTATGGGAGCTATGCTTGCAAGGATAAGCTTTAAAAATTGCAGTTAAGGTTGATAAAGTAATAAATGATTACCAGATTTAATGTAGCACACAAGATCAAAGCACTGTAAACAGAATTGATTATTTAATTTCAACTTAGGTAGCTTCTTGGGTAAATGTCCTAATTGACACTTAGCTTGGAATGTTTCCTTTAACAGCCCCTCAGTACCTCTTGGGTTGGTAAAGCAAGTAAGGTTTAATGTTTTGCTCTAAGACATAACCTGTTGACCACAGCAGGGATCAAACTGGTGACCAACTGATTCCGAGTCCTTGGTGTGCTCAATGGTCATGGTGATACAAGTTTATAATGCAAACATGACGAAATTCAAATGATGCGACACAGAAATTGTCTCGGGCAGAGCAGTCAAATTAGGGAATGGCATGTCACAATGAACAACTACCATATACTCATAGTTTGGAGCACAATAAAGTCACGCTATCTTCACTGTGGTTAAATAAATCTGGGCAAACCTAGGGAATCCCCCAAATTGTAAAAAACTCTTTTCTCCAAAAGACTTCTACCAATAGGCTGTCTTAACCCACACAATTACCTGTAGGGGAAGTACAAGTTGACGTCAAGCGATATCTTTTGCTGGACACTGAATGTGCCATAATTTGTTTGCTGCCCTGGCATTACACTTATTAAGACTTTAATTTATCCATACAGTTATTAAGTAGTTTGCTTTCCATGTGATTCTCAAGTAACCAACATCATGGTCCTTTTCTGTTTTATTCAACTTTATCCATTTTCACAATTTGATGCATTAATCTACTAATTACAGCAGGCATAGATGAAAAAGGACGTTTGGACCACTGTCAGCTAACTGTTTTGACCCATCATTCCAGCATTTGCCTATAATAGTTCTAACCCCTTTTCCTAGCCCCATACCCACCTATCCTTGAATCTAGTTAGTCACTCGACACGCCCTTCACTCATCATTACAGGGTAAGTTAGCAAGGCCTAGCTGTGGCCGGTGCCTGCCTGGTTTCCTCACCAGCCCAGGAATACTGGTAGCTAGTGGTTTTGGATTGACTGACTGGGGTTATCAAAGCTCACCATTTTGATCTTCGTCTTCCTGTTGGCTCATTTCCTGTTCTAACTACCAGTTGCTTGCAGCCAGCCAGGAACTTTAACACCAGTTTTCCCCCTTCCTTTGCCCCCACTTTCACTTAATGTGAAGGTTTATCAAGTTGTAGTAGTGTTTTATTCAAATTGACATGGAAGTATGTTGACGGTAACTTGAAATGAGGGGTGGAATTAAGTTCAACCAATAACTTGTGGGGGAAACTAACGTGGTATATGTATGCAGATTCCGTAAAGCCATTGCAAATAAATTGTCAATGAACATTTTGTTTCAACTGGGGTTTGTGGGACTAACAATTGAGATTTAAAAGGATTTTGTAAATGGTTGTTCCGTTGTGGATGAACAGACGAAGAGTATAGATATTTTAAATTAATATGAATGTCAAATTAATGCAATATTATGCATGGCCAAGTTGTTGCTCAACTTGATCAGATCAAGAACTTTCAAATATTTTACCCAATTAAAAATAGAGAGAGAGGAATAGTGATGTTGTCGTCAAACACCAGTTGAGAGAGCAGTCTCGAACCACATTATTACATACATGTCATGCCCTTCTCTCTTTTTTTAAACTTGAGAACCCCTAGGTGTATTGATATTCTTGGATATGTGACAAATATGAAGCGGTACCTAGTAAGACAAAATAACACAATTTTGCCGTAAACATTATTTATTTCAATTGTTGTGGCCCATGAGACATGCTATTTCTTGAAAATGGGAAGTGGAAACATGAATCATGTATTAATGTAGTTAAATGTTGTCACATAGGTTAGGAAGTTGGAAATTGGATAGAACCAGTACCATTGGGTTGGTGAATCCTACCACCAGATGTTGATAAATGACAGGTTGTACGTCTTACAAGGCATGTAGAGGGGGTATTCCAGACTGCTTATATCACTCATGACATGGACTTACTTTTTGGTAGACTTAATATTGCTGTAACCAAATTTTTCCACTGCAGAGTTTGAATTGCTTGAATGTGCAAAACAGTGCAAATATAACTTTATACAGATGTGCACCTAGCTTAATTCAAAACTTGTGTGCATGTTTCAATTTTTGTGCATGCATCATTGGCAAAAATAAGAGTGCTTCCAATTGGACCCCTTTCTGGAATAAAAAAAA
>JXSR01S072680.1:0-11643 GCA_000969725.1 Ophiothrix spiculata
AAGAAAAAGGACCCATTGGAATACCAGACAGCCTGATTTTGCTACCCAAGTTTGCGGCACATCCCCGTGATCACTTTTGTACTAAGTACACCCCCGGGCCATGGTCACCTTGGTTGACCATGGTCAAGCCACCATGGCTGACCATGGTCAACCATGGTCAACCATGTCTTGACCATGGTTGACCATGCTAGCACGGTTAACATTTCGCCTAGGTAATTACATGGTCTTAGGAACATCTCATATGACTTCTAAAGTACGCGATGATCTAACCATTGTCTTAGATAATACTTTTCTGGAAAGGTTCAATTATACTAAATTCCTTGGTTTGCTAATCGATGAGTCTCACATGGAAAAATCACATTGATTGTGTTTCCAAAACCATCTCTCGTAATATTGGTGTCATGAACAAGCTGAAATTTTCAATCCCTATCCATAGCACCTTTTGCATTTGTTCATTTAAATTCGACACATTTTTATCATATTGTTCTCACAATTTATTATAACTCTTCCATATCACTCTCTCAAATAATCCATCCCTAGAGTAGATTTAGCCAACCAAGTGGAAATAATACAGATTTACCTAAACAAAACATGATAATAATAGTAGTGATCTTGTAAATTGTTTGGTGGGGGTCACTGACATTGCAAAGTACAAAAACAAGTAAAATGGGTACATTTTTACAAACAGGCAATAAACAGGCAATGTACATTGCAAAGAATATAAAAATTGCAAACATCTGGAAATTAGGGTATACCGGTACTTAAAACAAAACTGGATGCATGCAAAGGGTGAAATAAACTTGTTCCTAAAAATGTCATTTTCAGTCAAAAAGAACAATTGGTTGATGTTATGAGTCTGGGGTTATGAGCAAATATGTTATTAGCAAAATTAAGGCAAGCACATCTTATATGGAAAACATTAATGAAGGCTTACTTGAAAAGAGTACTTCAGACTTGATTTGTTTAGGGTAATAAACCATGATAAATCACCTTGTTAAGGCTTCCGTCAAGGAATCCCAACTTGGTATTCGGTACAAGTACTTGGTACCAAGTAAGCTGAAAGAAGCTTTATCTTTAACAGGGCTCCATTGAGATGTTTTTTAAATTCAGCTTTGAATATGTAGGAGAGAGCCCGGAGCACCCAGAAAAAAAACTTGCGGAAACGAGCATAGACTGAAAACCAAATGCACATAAAGTGCCGGGCGCTGGACTCGAGTCCGGGACCTGATTGGTACAAGGCCAGGGAACTACCGCTGCACCAACCTGCTCCCCATAAAATAAAATAAATTCAAATAATATTGATTGGGGTATTATATGAACAAACGATAATTACTTTTTTAGGGTCCATCAAACCATTCATAGGCATTGTGTTAACCTTGCAATGACAGTAGCCCCTTGTCTAGGTATTGTTGTCAGGTCTGTTTACACAAAATGAATTAAAGTTGCTCTGGACCCTGAAAGGTGATAAAGTCTACAGTCTTGTTCAGATGATCGTTGACTAGCCGTTGATATCATCGAAGAATTAGTCATCGATTATTAACTTGTAGTTAAAATGACCGTCTGAATGCAATTGTTGACAAAGAAGCTTCAACAAAACTTCAAGTTATAAACCTGGTGTAATGAAATGCAGCGTCCGTGTGACTGAAATGTCATAGCTACTATTAAATTGTGTAGAACGTACTTGTACATGTGCGATCAATAAATCATCAATTGCTACTTATTCCGTGTAGTTCAATTAGACACGGACTCCTGGATATGGGGGACTCTCAGTCTCATTACACTGGGTATAAACCATATGCAATCTTAGGGGAGCACCATTAGATTTCCAGGAGGAGCATACCACTTGAAAAAAAAAAAAAGAAGGAATTGGGAAAGCAAGCTGAAAAAATTAGAAAGGACAAGAAAACGATGGTGTCCAAAAATTGCTGCGAATAGCTTAAAATCCACATAATTTATTTTGAATCTTTGAAGAAAATGTATTGTTTCTCTGGAAAAAGTCAGGATGAGATGTTGACATAAACACATAAACAGAAAAAAAATAAGAAGTAATGTATGAGGAGAGCGTGGCCGAGCGGAGTTGTGGGTTTGAGCCCCGGGCCGGGCAGTTTTCATCTCCTTGTTTCCTTGGGCAAGTAACTTTACTCTACTTGCTCACATAAAGTCGTTGGTCCCCTATACAAATAGAGACACCTTAATGGGGTATGCATGTCATGCAAGTACTGTGTATCATTGATTAATTGATTGATTGATATGCAATTTCGGACCAAAAAGTCTGGTTATACGTCACTTGCTTGTGGTAGCAAACAAATTCAGGAAACAAATACTTTTAAAATTTCAGTTTTTAATTAAATCTAGGCCTACTGATTTAAATGGCATTGTCAAGGTTCCATTCGGATCCATTCAAAAGCGCTTTAAATTTAAAAACCAAAGGAACCTATTATCCATAGTTTTATTATGCCTTCGCCAGAGGCATTATGTTTTCTGGTTGTCTGTCCATCCGGGCTTGTTTCTCGGAACCGGTGAGGCATGTAGCCATGCAAGTCAGTGGAGTGGTGGTAAGGGTGGCTAGTAATTTTCTCTGAAAGTTTCGGCGCAAAGTAAGCTGTTCGTACGATTATAATTGTGACCAAGCTCTTACTTTCATGCAGGACAATTACTGTCAACATGGTTCAAGTCTACAGAACAGAACCAATTTTACAAACATGTTACTTTGCTATACAATCTCAAGACATGCCTGTTATATAATAGCGCAAATAATCACAGAGCCTCAGCACCATTGGTGCTTTTGTTAATTCTTGTGTTTGAATTTAAATTAATTTTTGCCTACAGGTACACATACTGCAGTTTTTCTTATAACACCAGACTGAAATAATTACTACCTGGGGAAATGGCTCTTCGAACCACCAGTAACCAGAAGAAATCCTCAAGACTAAAACCTTATGATATGACTTTGAAATTGAACAGAGAGGATACATCAGCTTCTTCTTCAGAGTGCATTCAACAACCACAAATATGTTCAGATGAGCAAAATCCTTCTTCATCTTCAGATAAGTGTTTAAAAGAGACTACAAGAACAGTGGTGCGTTCAGATGAGCAGATTATACCAGAGTATTCAGATAAGCAGAATCGCACCCCAGATTGTACAGATACATGTGAAGTGACTGACAAAACTGTGGTGTGTTCAGATGAGCAGATTCCACCAGAGTGTTCAGATGAGCAGAATCAACCACTAGACTACCCAAATACATATGAAGTGGCTAGGTTAACAAAAGCATGTTCAGACGAGCAGATTCATCCAAACAGTGAAACAACTCAAGAGTATCCTTGTGTTTCAGCTAGACAGCCATATGCCGGTAAGAATCATAGAAATAGAGGGAAGACCAATTAATTTTTATAGTGGAACCGTGATACGTCGCCATCTTGTGTCGCTCATGGAGCAGAGTTATTGTAACTCCGTATATTCGGAGTTTTACCCAAAAATTCAGGCAGATAGCGTAAATCTTCCCTTGACGCATATACAGCTTGTGCATTTTGTTTCATGCGCAAGGCGTGGCGGCAGGAATTTTTGTATTAGGAGGGGCAACTGACATATGAAGTGCAAAAGATACACCCAAATTTTTTGATGTACCGGTAGCTCTTGAAAACTGACAAGCAAAAAAACCCTCCCAAGCGCACAGACGACTAATAATTACCATTTCACTTCCATTTTGTCAACAAAAATTGATGCAAGGTAACATTTGTAACGATTTTTTTCTGGTCCTCTCTTTTCTTTTGATTTTTCTTTACCCCTTTCACTTTTTCCCATGTTTTTTTTTCCTGAAATCATTTATAGGGGGGGGGGGGTAGTTCTGCGTCCCCCAGTGGTGCCGCCTATCATTTTTATTCAGCATTGGGATCAAATTGGTTGGGATTATTCAGAAATGTTTGCCAATGATAAAAATGTGCAGATATATTAAAAAACTTTCACTTTCATCTGTACGTTCAGTTTTACGTACCGTACCATTAGCATTTAAGATGTATTTGGCACTCTGATCTGGTTACCATTTCTCTCAACCTTATATCTGCACTCAAAATTGATTTTTGCATGACCAAGGGATGCCGTAGTGTAGTGGTTAGCGATCTCGCCTTGCACAAAATGGGACCGGGTTTGATTACGGGGAAAGCCGCCATGCCGGAGTGGAATCTCAAGATTTTGCCAAGATGTCTTTGTCTGACTTGATGGGAGCATAGGGTCAGATATTTGATCTTCTCCGCCTTTAATAAGTAGAGTTGGGTAAATATTTCACGAGAGATGATAGATCATCGTCCTTCGGAGGAGACTTTAATTAAGCCGTCGGTCCCATACCTGTACATATAATCACAGTCAGTATCGTAAAGAGTAAGATATTCTACCCCTGACTGTTCCCAATCCCGTTTTGGCCATTCAGGACTTTAAAATTCACATACTGGTAATATAGTTTATAAATAATTTCTACATGTAGCAGTCATCATGAATTGAAGAAAAGGGGACCCAAATAACCCCAATTTTGAACCGCATTGTTGATGACACATTGGTGCACAAATGCCTCCTTTCAATGTCTATTGAAAATCAAAACTATTATATCAAAGAACAAAACAAACTAACAGTGAATCACACGGTATTTGCACAAAAATTACATAAAGTGCTGCATTGACATGAATGCTTAATGCCAACTTCAGTGTGGGCGTTTATGGTGTGATTTTAGTTGAAAAAATGAAGTGTATACCATTGCACATAAAAAAAATTTAATATAAAATACCGAGAGCGAAAATTAAAACACGCGAAATGATTCACAATTCACAAAAAACTACTGAGCTTGAAAATATTGGCGCTTACAGTATTATATCAAATATTTTGCAGGATTGATTTTAAATGGTCTGAAAACGATAGAAACAAGGTGGACATCCGTATTCAAGGATCTAGAAAACCAAACTGTAGCAGTTCATATTGCACAACGAACTTGGGAAGGTGATGAATGGAGAGATGCGTTACATCTAAGGGGTCTATTGGATGTACAGATTGATTGTATAGTGGCTGAATCTGAAAAGTTTGGACGAGGAGTTATAGCAGGTATGTATGAGATCTGTAGCTATACGAGTAGCTCAACGGACTTGGGAAGGGGACAAATGGAGAGATGGGTTACATCTAAGGGGTCTGTCGGGGTCTGAGTGGTCGGATGTACAGATTGACTGTATGGTGGCTGAAGTTGAGAGATATGGATGTGGTGTTGAGGTCTATTCGCTGACAAAGTAAAAACGTCATTTCCTTGTTACTGGTTCACGCTTTGTCCACGCTCAGTTGGCTACCCATTAGATATGTGTTGTGATCATTTTGATAGTGGTTCAAATTGCAATAAGCGTGAACCAGTCACTTAGCAACTATTGATTTTGATGTCGCACTTTGTCAGCGAATAGCTCAACAGACTTGCGAAGGGACAAATGGATGGACGCGTTACATCTAAGGGGTCTGTCCAAGGAAGTTTTAAAGGGGAACAGGTTTTCTCCGCCATTTTGATTTCACCGCCGTGTAAATCCTATGGGACGGCAGCCATCTTGGATTGTCGCTCATGGAGGGTGAGTTATTGTACCTCTGGCATTTTACGGATCAGCTTGCAACACTTCGAGAGTCTTCGCAACGGATAAGAGGAAAAATTGGCGTACTTTAATCAGAGCAAGTCGCAATGCACGCTATATACATGAAACGCAGACACGGTTTGCGCGTGAAACAAAATGCACTTGCTGTATATGCGTCAGGTGAAGATTTACGCGATCTGCCTGGATATCGGATCAAATTCCGAATATATCCGGAGGTACAATAACTGCTCCATGACCGACACAAGATGGCGGAGAAAAACGGTTCCCCTTTATAACTTTCGAGGGTCTGTCTGATGTACAGATTGATTGTAAGCGAGGTGTTATAGCAGGTATGTATGAGAACAATTTGAATGTGGAAACTGAAATAAAATAGGTAATCAATCATACATGTATTGCACAATGGACATCGGAAGTCGAGGAACGTCGAGAGGTGTTAGAATACATCTATAAGGGATCTTGTGCGATTTACAGATGCTGAGAAATTTGGATCTGGTGTAATGAGATGAGGGAGTATTGAATGGGGTAGCCAAACTACAGGTGTTAATGTAGCAAAACAGACACTATACTTTGATCAACACTAAATAGGCCGGAATTATGAGGCTTTTCTTCATCCGCAAGTAAACATAATCCCTGTTACACGCGCGCCGTAGATAATGATGCACGAGTCACACATGCAACGCACGCTGCGTCTCCTGCAGTTGTGCTGTGTCCAGCTACGCACTCTCTTATCTGTATCAATTCACGATGTGAAGGCCCGCCTATTTGGTGTTGATCAAAGTATAGTCAGGTTTCTTTGGCGAAAGCCTTTAATAACAAGATGATTTATAGTTCACCAGACTTAGGCAGGTGATGAATAGAAAGATGCATAATATCTAAAGGGTTTATTTAGGCCTATGTATTGACTGCATGCATGGTGTCCAGAAGCTGCAAAATGTGTGTGTGGATTGTGCGTGGTATTGCAGGTATGTTTGAGCTAGGGCAAATGGGATAGCCATATTATTTACATAGCTCAAAAGACTTTATTTACATACCTCAACGGTCATGGTAAGGCGATAAAAGGAAAGATGTGTTACATCCAAACTGATATGCAGATGGACCTGCATGGTGTCAGAAGATGAGCTTAATTGTACACAGCTAAATCCCTCCTTTAGTAACCACTCTGTACCATGACTGTATGGTGAAAGTACAGATAGGAAACGGGACTATTTCACCCTAAAAATTTGGCTAAGTTATGGGAATTGCGCCATGCTGGTGTCATGCCTGGACTGATCACGCTGCTGAGTGTGCAGTAATAACCCTCTCTGTATTGTGTTGAGCGCTACTATTACTTGACTACAACGCAATACACATCTTTGATTTTTCTGCCAAATTGTGCGTAAGCAAAGAACAATGCTAGACTAGCTCGATAGCCGCATTCTCTGGCAAATTACGTGGCCAGCAAATAACATGTACTATTTTGCCACGTATTTTTAGCGTACTATATAGTCAGTGTCTAGTATATGGCCAAAAAATGTAGGAACTACAAAGCCCGGCTACAAAGTCACTACTCTTTCTACAGAATTGTGGCAGCATGAGGAATTTAATGGTTTAGTGGAAAGATTTTCTGCTTCTTTTTTTTCCCCCGGCTTGAAAAGTAGAAGGGGGATTATGGCATAGTAGTGGATGTCCGTGTCGTCGTCTGCGCCGTGAAAAGGGTTGACATTTGCCTCTAACTTCTGCATACTTCGATGGATTTCGACCAAACTTGGGTCATGGGTACAGCATGGGAACCCGCATTTGTGGGTGTGGTCAAAGGTCATATGAGGTCAAGTTGAAAAATAGGATGAAATTGTCAATTAGGCCTCATTTGACTGTCATTTGAAAAGTGTTGCTTCAATTCAAATCAAACTTTGTAGCAATGATCAATGGGCGGGGGACTAGGGGTGAGGTGAAGGGTTTTGAGGTCAAAGGTCAAATAGTGGTCGAACCTTGGTTCTTGGTGTAATAATCCCTTTGCAGCTATAACGTAGCTATACTGGGATGACAGTGCTTGTGTAGCGTCAGAGCCAATGGTACAGATATATACAGATGCAAAAACCAGTGAAGAAATAAATCAAACTAACTAAGGGTGAGCTAAAAACTTGGATTGGTCTAAAGAAGACGACTGCCAGCAGATGGCCGCAATCCTCTGATGGTAGGAAGGGCGGCTTGATGGAAGGCTGATGTTGATGGAGCACATACAGCAGCTGCTGGTAGTTGGTTCCATATCTTGACTGTGCGAAGGGTAGTATGAGTATTTGTATGAATCAACTGTTGCATCAGGAAGGTGGTATTTCAGATGATGATCATGTCTACCAATATATGATGAAGGATGGATGGCCAGTGGGAAGTTTATGTTCACCAGCCCATGATGGATCTTGTAAAACATTGTTGTTTGAGACAGGAGTTGACGAATATGAAGAGAATCCCAAGTTAATAAGGTATTGATAAGCTGAGTTACACTGATTGTTTTTCTGTAATCTCGAAATACGAAGCGGGCAGATGCTCGTTGGCCTTGCTCAATACTCTTAACTCCAGATATAGTATGAGGATTCCATGCTTCAGATGCATATTCAAGCTGCGGTCTGATTATAGCCTCATATGCTCTTTCTTTGACATTTTGTTTGCAGGGAGACAATGTACGGCGGGGAAGACCAAGTGTGCTGCTTGCTTTTTAAGTGAATTTATTACAATGGCTGCCCCATCGAAGATCATTGGAGACCGTTACACTGAGGTAGTCATGTTCAGACACATACTCAAGGCGTTCACCGAGGATGGAATAATCGTGGATACTTGGGCTTCTTTTGCGTGTGATTGATAGGACTGCACATTTCTTTATGTTAAAGTGCATTAACCATTTGGAAGACCAGTTGGAGAGTTGGTCAAGGTCTCTTTGGAGAATAACATGATCTTCAGGGGTTAGGATTTCGCGATAAATGATGCTATCGTCGGCAAACAACTAAAGTTTTGATTGGATATGATCTTGTATATCATTTATATAAATCAAAAAGAGGGCTGGCCCCAACACGGATCCTTGGGGAACACCGGATGATACACGTTCCCAGGATGAACATGTACCATTCACAGTCACAGCCTGGGATCTACCACTCAGGAAGGATTCAATCCAAAAAAGAGTGGGACCTCTGATGCCATAGTAGCTTAGCTTAGCGGACAACCGGAGATGGGGCACGGTGTCAAACGCTTTGCTGAAGTCTAGCAGTATGGCATCAGTTTGACCACGGTGTTGCAATGTGGAGGCCGAGTCGTGCGTAGATGTTAATAATTGAGTGACAGTGGAGAGCCGTTCGCGGAATCCGTGTTGGGAGTCAAGGATGATGTTATGCGTGTTCAGGTGTTTAGCAATATGACTTAAGACGACATGTTCCATAGTTTTACAGCAAATGCAGGTCAGGGAAATCGGGCGGTAATTTGATGGATCTGATTTAGGACCTTTTTTGTATATGGAGGTAACAAGAGCCTTTTTCCATTGTGTGGGGACAGACCCAGTGTCATAAGACTGTTGAAACAAAAATGTAAGTGCAGGTGCAAGTTCATGAGCCACGTTTTTTAATATTAAAGCGAGGTGGCAATTCATCGGGTCCCGAGGCCTTGGATGGATTTAGGGAGGAGAGTTGTTTTTCTACTCCAGCGGTTTCAATAAGGAGGTCCGGGATTTGAAGATAAGGTGAATCGCCTTTTGATGGTGTATTTGAAGGAGGCTCTGCAGTGAATACAGACTTAAATTGTCTATTCAAAGCTTCTGCCTTGTCTTTATTTGAGGTGCACAATTTATTTGCTGTTCTAAGGTTGGAATACCGACATTTTCTGTTTTCATCAGTTTGACATAAGACCAGAATTTTTTAGGTTGGTTAACAAGACTGTCACCAACGACATTGTTTATATAGGACATGTGCGATTTCTTGGTCAACTTAGTGACCATATTTCTATATTTTCTGTACTCAGCCCAGCCTTCACCGGCAAGTGTTTTGCGAGCTTTTTTGTATAATTTGTCACGTTTCCTCATTTTTCTTTTCAAATCTCTGCTGATCCATGACAATTAAGTTACGCCTATAAGATGTCATTTTAGACGGGACCAAAGAATCCATGATGGACTGAAGAGAATCTCTGATTGTTTCCCAGTTTTGGTCAACAGTGTTTGCTTTTGGATTGGAGTTTAGGAACATATGGGTAAATTCATCAACTTTTTGCTTAAGATGTTGAGTGTCGGTCTTTTGGAAGTTATAGATTTTTCTGGTGGTTTATTCTGAAACTTTGGCTTCATGTTGATAAAGAAAGTGATGATGGAGTGATCAGAGATACCCGGTGAACCTTGAACATTATCTATAAGCTGCGGGCACGAGGTAACAACCAGATCTAATATACTATTTGATATTGGTCTTGTTACAAAATCAACAAGTTGACTGAGAGAATTTTCCATTAGGAAATCAAGAAATTTCTGATGAGAAGATGCAGTTTTCTGGTTTGTTGGTGACCAGGAGTCCCAACATATATCAGGGAAGTTATAGTCACCCCCTATGACTTTATTTGGTACATTTCTCCCTCTGCTCTTACTAAAGATGCCAGCCACCTGCTGAGCAATCTCATCAATAGCTTTATTCTTCTGTGCAGGAGGATGCGGACCATAAAAACTTGCCAGGAAGAGAGGTTTAGCATTTGCGAATTCAATGTTTGCCCAGATAATTTGGTTGGTTTCAAATTGTCAACTTTGTCCGATTTCTAAGGTTAAGGTGTCAAATTGTTTGTCTTAGACCAACGATCAAAAGTGTCAATAGTGACCCCATTGACCGACCTTTCCCTTGGGGTCAGAGGTCAAAAGAAAGGTCAAATTTTCAACCTTGTCCGATTTCCAAGGTACAGGTGTCAAATATTTCGTTTTGGACCAGCAATCAAAAGTGTCAATGGTGACCCCGTTGCCTGACCTTTTTCCTTGGGATCAAAGGTCAAAAGAAAGGGCAAATTTTCAACTTTGTTTAATTTTGAAGGTCAAGGTATCAAATTGTTCGTCTTGGACCAGCGATCAAAAGTGTTAATGGTGACCCCGTCTTCCGACCTTTCCCTTGGGGTCAAATTTTAAACTTTGTCTGATTTCAAAGGTTAAGGTGTCAAATTGTTCGTCTTGCACCAGCGATCAAGTGTGTCAATGGTGACCCTTTCCCTTGGGGTCAAATTTTAAACTTTGTCGATTTCAAATGTTTAGGTGTCAAATTGTTTGTCTTGGACTAGTCTTTGCCAAAGACTCGATTTGATAATAATCACTAACATTGAGCGCCGAAGGCGCGAAACATGGCCAGAGGCGAAAGGCGAGCGAAGCGAGCCTTTCGCCGGAGGCCAGCGATTTTGAGGCGCTCGCAAAATCAAGTCTTTGTGCAAACTGCATTTTCTGAGTGTAAACTAAGACTGTCAATCAAGCATTTGGCACCGCCTACTTGATGACGAGATAAAATAGTCCCAATTCTCCGACAGAAAATTTTGGACATAATTAACTTTATAATATCAAAGTGTTCAACTCATTCTTTGTAAACTGTAAAATTATATTCAAAAATATGAAATGAATAATGTTAGGGTTTGGTGTAATTTTCAACAAAGTTTCGGATAGCAAACAGTTGGCCATCTGCTTGCTGATTGAGTTTCAAGCTGTCCGCAATCCCCGGGCGCAATCATCAACATGGTCAAGGTTAAATTGTCACTGTCGCAAGGTGATTCAGAGGTGGTCATGGTACAGTTGTTTATGTTCGGAAGTTCAGCTAAATTTTGTGTGATTGGATTGAAACTATGTATCTTTTAAAAAAAGAGATTTAATAATTATAAAACATTTGAAATGTGTTTTGTCACTGAATGATGAAGGAAATTAAATCTGTATGTGTACTCACCCATCATCATGCCCATACGCAAATGACATCAAAACCACCGATCACTGTCACTTGTCAACATAAAATTATGTATAATATTCCATAATAAAGTGTATCCAGTTAAAACATGTCAATATTTCAG
>JXSR01S072680.1:12051-23912 GCA_000969725.1 Ophiothrix spiculata
AATTTCTGCCCAAATTTAAAGTTCTTATAAACACATAAAATATTTGCGAAAAGACCTTGATTTAAACACAACTACGGAGGTCAAAATGAGGGCGGTATAACAAAAACGAAAAAATAAAAAAGGGTGAAAATGAAAATCAATCAAGGTCTTGAAGAAAGACTAGTCTTGGACTAGCGATCAAATGTGTCAATGGTGACCCCATCGTCCGACCTTCCCCTTGGGGTCAAATGTTTGGTCAAAACTTTGTCCGATTTCAAAGGTTAAGGTGTCAAATGGTTCGTCTTCGACCAGCGATCAAAAGTGTCAATGGTGACGCTGACATCCAACCTTTCCCTTTGGGGTCAAAGGTAAAAAAAGGTCAAATTTTCAACTTTGTCCGATTTCAAAGGTTAAGGTTTCTATTATTCCATTATGATGGATGAAGTACGCGTTCAACAAAGTAGGCGATTAACGAAGTAGGCGGTCAATGAAGTAGGTTGTCGTTAACACAGGCGAGACTACTGGTTTGCGAACCATCTTGTTTGAGATTTTGTCGGCCAGGGGGATCGCATGGTTCGAGAACCAGTATTTTTTATTATAGCAATTTGACATAGGGAAGCGTTCAACTTGTTTTATTTCTATGTTTTTGTTTTTAATTCAGGACTTGTAGATGTTGGAGAAACGTGGCAGTGTATACCCAATAACAAACGTGATGAAGAGAACAGAAATAAATGGGAATCTGACGCTTTACTTAAACCTCTTGATGAGAAATATCTGACAAGACTATCAAATCCAAGATGGCTGAAGAAACCTATCAGGTCAAGAGGTCAGAAGGGCATTTGGACTGCACATATACCCAAGGAGAATGTGTAGTTATTGGAGGATTGTGGGTCATGGTTTTGGACAAGTGGCCAATTGGAAACAAGAGATTTCACAGATTTTGGAAAAAGGTAAGGTTCATCTCACAATTGATTTTATCTGGAATGGTAGTCTCACTCAGATTTATCAATTGACAGATTGAAGATCTAAATTACAGAACTTCTGAACCAACTGTTCTTTTAAGAAGAAAACCTAAGTATCAAAATTTAGTTTAGCAAGACAAAGTAAAGCCAGAGACTTCCTTTTTAAATTTGCAGAAGCAATAAGGGGAGCTGTCTGGCAATTTAGATGTTAATACCATCATGCAAGGTGCTGTATTAATTGTACTCCCATAGAGCATTTGAAGGGAGCAGCTAGGAAGGCTCAATAGAGCTCGCTCTCCTCAACGGAAGTCCCTGTGAAGAATATCCACAATTCTTAGTCAATGAGAGTGAATTCATTTCCTTATAAGGAATGATTATTTATCCATTATGAGACAATATAGGTTAGCGTTACGTGCAGTCAAAGGGTTGGCGTTACTCACAGTCAATGGGTTAGTGTTATGCGTAGTCAATGGGTTAGCGTTACGTGCAGTGGGTCTGAGCGTTGACAATTGCAGTGTGGTATAGATGTACACACACATCTGACGCGCAAGTCTATACTTGAATTGGTATGTTTTATATTTGAATAGTGGTGTACATTTTTCCAATATTGATGTCTATTGCTTTTTGGCAAATAATTGACTTCATTTTTTTTGACTAAGAATGAGAATTTATTAATGGCCATGCGTTTTGAGCTGGTAGAATTTCGTGTGACATCAAAAAGTGACTTTTTGACTTCTAAAACATGTTCAAATTTTCGGTTGAGCGGCATTATTTTAGTAACCGTGTATACTACTATAGGAAAAGTATACATTTTCTGAATGGAAATTTCCCAAGGAATCCAAAAATGACATTGTTTTTAAGGTAGGGTCAGTGCTAAGGGAAATATAGCTGGGAAAGTGTGAATTTTTTTTCGAAAAAAAAATCAAATTTCATTGGAACTAATGTTCTTTGTCTTACATCCCACATGAAAAACAACATTAATTTTGAGCTCTGTAGACTTAGAACTTTCAGAAAATGTATACATTTGCTTTGTCAAAAGATGTTTATCAAAAATTGCGCAAACATGTATTTGACACGTTTAGAAATCTAAAAATTATTTGCAAATTATTCATAGAATTGATCAAATAAATCATTACATTGGATATTTACTTCATTGCAATGATACTAAATTGAACTTTAGTTGCTATGAATTAAATATATATTGCCAAGACAGTACATATCCTCAGAAAAAAATGATAATCATATTGTATGTTTTGTGGCACAATATTGAACTCGGCTCAAAATCAACAAATTTCATTGTAAAACCTCAAGTACACTTATTAGGTGCACATAATGTAAATAAATTCATAAATTCACTTGCAAATGATCACATACTAGTCAATTTCCCCTAAATTAATGATTTCATTGAGGTCTGCAGCTGTAGGTAGACTTAACAGAATCATTTTACATATTTACCGCGTGGGAGCCACGGCTCCTCAGTGGTACTTTTTGACAAAACTTATTATAACTCCTGAAGAGAATATGGCATATGCAAACTGTTGATATCATTTTAAAGTACTCATCAATACCTTTAATTTGATGGGTATTTTGCCTATGTAGGATATCATAATGTGTTTAAAATTTAAACAAGAACATGAAAAATCTCAAGTAAGTGTCAATTTTTTGACTAAGAATGAGAATTTATTAATTATATTTATTGTTTTGCCTGTCATCTATCGTCTCATAATGGATGGGCGTACATTTTCCTTTCTAATGAGCAGCCATTACTCCAAAATGATATACGCCCATCCATTATGAGACGATAATCATGACAGGTAAAACAATAAATCTTTTATTCTCTAATTGAAAAAAGAGATATTCCAACTTTTACGCTTATTCTCAAAGGGGCATTGGACAAAACTTTGAAATCTATGGTTTACACTTCATATATGTTTAATAGTCGATTACCAGATATCGGGAAAATTTTGATCAAAACCTTCAGAAAAGTCAAAAATTTGAATTTGATTATGTTTGTTGTTCTTGGGTATGAGGCTATTCTCTATTAACATATTTATTCATGCTATCTATCAAGAAAGAGTCAAAGATTTGTTTGTAAAACATTCCTTTCACATCATAGATTTCAGACAAATTAAAAGAAATTTAGTGTTTGCATTAAAATCTCCTGAAAAGGCCAATTTTAAAAATTCTACTATGGAGGTTAGTATTTATAGTTGTCGACAACAATAATTAAAAACAAAAGAATTTCTAAATATTTTGATATAAGAGGTTTGACTTTGACACACGCTGTCATTATTACCGCTAATACTTCAAATGATGCAAAATCTCAAATTTCTTAAAGGAAAAAGTTTGGGGATGCTGCTGAACTTGTCCAATGCCCCCTAATAACAAGCATGGAGAGTAAAATTAAATTTTGGAGTAATTAGATTTGGTCTGCCCCTCCCCCAGAAAAGAGATTAATACGGCTATATTTGTGTCAAAAACCTTTTCGAATGCGCAAGTTTCCTCTTTATTCTATTTGGAGACCACTTTTTTGCAGCCAGCTTTGAAAATTTTTCCAGCTGATTTTTAACTCCCCTCCACCCTCGAAGAATAAAAAATAAAGACAAATAAGGATGAAAATCTCTCGACTGTAACTTTTGAATCAATTGGACAATTTCAAAAAAACAAAATTCTCTTGAAAGCTAATGAAATTCCCTATTTATCAGGTAAAATGATAAACATATAAATATTTCTTGTTAAAAAATCCTTCATTGATTCCTTTTTATTTAGACTCACACTGTAAGCCACTGTTTTGGGGTATAATTTTGCTGTTTTTGGTATGGGGTATAATTTTGCTGTTTTTGGTATATTGATGGGTGGGTTTTTGTCACAGACCTACTGTGCCCAAATGGTAAAATTGGGTGTTTTGGGGGAAAATTGTCTTAAAAAGTGCTCAATCTGGCCAAATTGGGTGTTTTTTGCGAAAAAATGGTATGGTGAAGGGTTGCAAAATTGCCTTTTTAAGTAGATAGAGAACGGTCCTTATCACAAAGTCTGCGTGGCACACCCCGTACAAAATTTTTTTGAGAAAACATATGGTGGCATTTCATGAGGTGGGTCAAAAATGTGTTACATGGTCAAAATGGTCAAAAAAAACCCCATTTTTTGATATGATGTTAATATTATTGATCTCTTTCAATTCAAGTAACCTTTTAGCCAAATATCACTTTTGTTTTGGCATAATGAGCTAATATATGGTTGATTACTCCATAGACGGCAATGTAAACTGTAATTTTCAAACACGTTTTTCTCAAAATTGCCTGTTTTTACTAAAGCAAGTCATAAATTGGAATGATTAATGGTAAACAGTTCATTTTTTCAGGATATGTTATAAACACTTTAATAGTTACTTTGATGCATTAAACTTGAAACAGACCCCTTAGGGTCTTGGTGTTAATGACCTTCAATTAATTAGAGGCGGGCTATACAAGGGGAGAAAATGGTGATGTTTCAAATCATTCTGTCCTAATTCTTATTTGATGCAGCTTGATCCCCTGAACATTTTGACACCAAATTTGTCAAAATCGGACAAAAAATGAGAAGGTGCTGCCCAAAAAACTGATCGAGGGGGGAGGGGGTCTGAGGAAGGTCTAAAAATGATAAATTTGCCAATTACTGTAATTATATACCAAATTTTAGCCATGTTGGTGACTATCTGTATGTATTTGAGGTCACAGAATCCATTTGTGAATGTTCCAGCAGTGTCAAACCTTCCGAAATGGTGATATTGTCTCAATTTTGCTATCTATCGCATACGTAGGCACCGCATCCTTAGGCACCACCACCCTTGTACTGCCAAGTTCAAACCATTGTCTCTCTTAAATTATGTAACCCATGAAGACCAAATTACTGACACAAATAGCAGAAAGTGTAAGCTTTCAAATGAGACATTAAACAAGTCCATAGGCCAAGGAGTAGTGAATTTACATTAAATTAAGTAGGAGAACCAGTGAAAAAATGTAACAACACCACCTTTTTAGCATACCCACCTAATGACATGCCACCATATGGTCCTTCATTGTCTAACTGCTGTTTTAGTCACTTCAGGTCCACCGTTTAACCAGAGATCTTCAAGTCATATATTTGTATATTTTTATTCTTTTCATTTTGTTTTGTTTGATTTTTCAGGTTGAAGATCAGGGAGATGCAATAGTAAATATTGTACAAGAACTGGATGAGAAAGTGGGTGATGAGGTAGAAGCTAAATAGGACAATCTGTCTCAACAGAAATTGAGGGAAGTGGCAATAATGGTGGACATCATTTAGTATGCGCCAATATCAGCCAAAAAACACTCATGGCTCTCGCCATTATTATTACGTCATAAATGGGATACCATCACAATCATTTTGCCGAAAAATAGATTTTGACGGTAGCAAAGGCACGTGCACTAGATGAGCATCTACATTGTAATATTCTCCTACAGCTCTCTATGTGATTGGCTTATTGGAGCGATTGAGATGAATTGTCTTGCACGTTGACATAACCTTTTGGCTGTAGCAGGGCTCAGACTCACAAAAGTCTCTGCCAAATTTCCTCGGACAAAATCAGTCACGTGACCAACAATTGCAGGGTACCGATTACATTTGAAAACAATTGGCCCTGTGCTCTGGATGTTTGTTGACATCGTCTGAAGAATTGTGAATTTTACTATACCTACTGATTCTGAGTCCACTTTTCATCTAGACTACATGAGCTCTCAGTACCTTCAGTGTGCGCGGAAAACTTAAGATCTTTCGTAATGGGCATCTGTGTACATGGCACGGTGCAAGTCCAGACGAGGTTTTCAGAATATCCCACAATGCATTATTCTGATACACTTAGATATAATAGGCAATAATGATTTTCTGGACAAGGGCTCTTAGGAATTTGAGAATTCCATTGAATAGTACTCATTCATATCTTTCCAGGGATGTGTCTTTTCACAATAGCCCAGTGTTTACCACATTGCTTACACCTCAAAAATGTCAGAAACCTGTACAGAAGTATAGGAGTTGAATTGGATTTGCAGGTATATTGTACGATGTTGCATTGCATCGTGGGATATTGTGAAAACCTCCTCTGGTGCAAGTCAGGAGACTGGAAACTCTTGCATGGTTTGCACGTGGAATAAAATGCACCGTCTGTTCAGTCGTCGAGTCAAGATTAATGCGCATTGACTGGCTACCAAATCGGTTTTCGAAAAATACTCTATATATGCGAATAGACGGTGGTTTGTTTAAATTCCCATTTTTGAATGCCTTGACTCAAATGAATTTGGAAAATGTATATCATTATCAAACGTTTCATTGTTACTCTCAATCAATTTTGCTGTAGATATGAGGGGCGATATATCAGAATGCAAGCTATGCAGTTTTTAAATGTTATATGAAGTTCTACTTAATTTTGTATAATTTAGATTATGGTCACAATTGGTCATCCGGTATTCGTACAAACCGTTACAAATTTATGTAGCGCGTGCTGACATTTTCAAAACCATTGTTTAAGGACATAACATAACATAACATAACATAACATAACATAACATAATAACATAACTTCTTTATGGTCTACGGAAGCAGTTTTGCCCAAACAATGATTTTGAAAGTTGGCACATAACATAACATAACATAACATAACATAACATAACATAACATAACATAATAACATAACTTCTTTATGGTCTATGGAAGCAGTTTTGCCCAAACAATGATTTTGAAAGTTGGCACAGAATGGTCAATTCATCATCAAAACAGTTTTCATAACTAAATATGTGGAGGATTGTGACCATATTCTACATTAGTTAATCAAATATAGCGGGTTAGCGCAGTGGTACTTCCCTCGCTTTGCACCACTGTGTCCCGGGTTCGATTTCCGGTCCTGGTGCTTTATGTGCATTTGGTTTTCAGTCCATGCTCGGTTCCGCAGGTTCTTCTCCAGGTACTCCCGTCTTCCTCCTGCATCCAAAACTGATTTAATTAAAGAAAGATCTTGGACCTCAATGGAAATAAGCTTCATTAGAGGCTTTCTTGGGTTATCCTTGGCGATTATCCTAAAGAATTCTTTCTTTCTTTCTATTGTCTATAAATGTATTGGCATAGCATAATTGGCACAACTTTAGGTAATAAAGAAAGTCATGTACGTCCATTCAAGATTTTGTAAATGGAGCAAAATGGTGAATTTGTCCCTGGTTCTTCAACAGTTGCCTCTGGTTTAATTCAAAACTCTTGTGAACCAGGGACAATTTATGAGAAGTTGCCCCCTCCTTCGGTTCTTGCATCAAAAACACTTGCTGCATCAAGCCATGTCAGCCAATACTAAAGAATTAAGAAGAGCTACCACCTGCAAAGTGACAAAATATCTCTCAAATTTCAGTTTAACAATAGTCTTGATGATTGATTGTAAAGTGTATGAACTTTTCAATATTTTTAATTTGATAAAATAATACATTATCAGGTCAGAAATGTAAATTTGGATTAACAAATAGTGTTATTTGCTAGAAATGTTATTTCAAAGCAGCACAGCATTGGCAAAATGAATGAACTGGCCAAAATTGACCAATTTGGTTCCTTAAAGTATTTAAAAAAGCTCGTGTATACATTACAATTTATGTCAAGCTGTGTTCAAATACAACATTGTAATTTGTCAAAAATATTTATTTGCTACAACTAAATACAAATATTGACTGCTTTGAGGGGCATGGTTTAAATTATTTTCCGAAGGTGATCACCGAGGGGAAATAATTTTAACCATACCCCGAAGAAAAAGCAGACAATATTTGTTTTATATACCGAATATATAGATTTTTGGTTGGTTTAAAGAACTATTTTAGCACGCAAAGCGCCTGATGATAATTTAAGGTATTTGTGTCTCCTTTCAGTGCTGATTGCGTCGTATTGTGCGCACAGGATAACTATAGCTTATGCACTGCAGCGCGTGTTTGACCATGAATGCTTAAAGTCGCGCGTGAAGCTCGAGGTTCACGACGCAAAATACATTGAGTGCGCCTAGTGAAAAATATGCCTGGGCATAGTAATATAATATGGCCTAGTTAAATCCAGGCCCTCACTTTTAACCAATCAGAGGACAGGAATCTATATATGAGGTATATAAAGAAAGTTTGTGTAACTGAAGCCGTATTCAGACACACCAAAAAGTCTTCATGTAATTAACTTGTAAGAAAGCATGCGTGTAGTATGTGCCTGTGCCAGATTTGGGCAGTTTATTGATTTCTATTCACGACATGAGTAGTCTTCCACTTTCTTTTGAAGCATGCCGATTTGGAAGTTTGTATGATATAAAAACCAGATAAAAACAGTGTGGTTATGTATAAACTTTGTATCGCAACAGAGAATATATGTTGCAATTTTTCTCATGATGCAGAGTCTCATAAGGAAACTATTATAAATGACACATCATCTCCCTTGTACCTTCAAGATCTTATTTCTTGTTACATTCCTGGTCGTCAAGGGTTGAGGTCGAGTAAAGACCAATCTCGCCTTGCCATTCCACTAACTAAAAGGAGTGTTGGTGATAAAAGTTTCTGTGTTATTGGACCGCAGCTTTGGAACAATCTTCCTCTTAGTTTGCGTTCCACACCCAATGTGAAAGCTTTTAAAAAATATTTAAAAACCTATCTTTTTCCAAAAGTGTAGGTATTTTTATCATGTAGTTTTTCCCCTGATGGTTATATGATCATTCATGTGTTTTATAAAGTGTTTTTAAGATTTTAATTATCTTGTTCTGAATGTATGTACATATATATATTTCTTCGTGTTATTGTATATCTGTATTTTAAAATTGTAAAGCGCTTTGATCTATTTTGGAAAGGCGCTCAATAAATCCATATATTATTATTATTTATAATGGGGAGGGGGTGATGACAGGGGTTTGGGAAGGGGGAGGAGTATCAACTTGCATACTTCCTCGATCTTGTTATCATCCTCGAACAAGCATTTCCAAATCACACCCTAAACGCTGATATCTTGAATGCTAATTTGAAACTTCTATCATCAATATGGATTCAAAAGGGCTTACCCTTTTCACTGACCTACCTTGCAATAATTGTTTGGTCCCTAGCGTAAAATTTGGCTTCACTTTATGCTTCAGATTTATAAGATTAGTACAAAAGAAGTTGTAAATGTCTCAAAATTAGTGACTATAAATCTATCAATTTAACTTTTGCATACTTTAAATTCATACTCTAAATACAGACTAGTAACTTCACGAATGCTGAAAAATATGTATTTTCCGAAATTGTTTGACACTGCTACCCTATACACAGTCACAGTCGCTGTGTGAAAAAGTAGCCTTTGCTGCATTTTTTTTGCTCGTGGATGATAACAAGTTTGACTAGAGTTCCCCCGAATGATGCTCTGCATTGCAAATAGCAAGAATTGTTAGTACTCGAACTTATTTTGTTACATATTTTGGAAAAGTATACTTGGTCCTTCATTTTATATATTGTTTTATGTAGAGTAAGCTTATAAGCTGCGATCACATAGAGCTATACTATACACTATACGCCACTATACGGGCAAATTTTTTCCACCTATAGGACCTTTTATCTGTGACACAATCCACGATATAAACCCATCATCTCTGTACTGTTTATATATGTGATGACTCACCCTGAAAAGGGGGACTTTGCGACAGAACACTTTTTCGAGAAACTGGTGAAAATAGGCAGCATGCAAAAAATAAAAAATAATACGAATTTCCTGCAGATTTTCTGTTGTAAAATGTTATCGCCTTGATCAATTTCAACAAGTAAGGTGTCAATTTAAAGCTTAGAAAATGCTATTACAGATGAAATGATAAAATCAAAATTGCTATCATATGCAAAGTCCCCCCTTTCGGGGTGAGCCATCGCATACACATGAAGCCATAATTTTCAAAAAGCCTTCTGATCTCACTCCAGCAAAAGATATTGTTTTCCAGGGTGAGATCAGCATGATCAGTACGCTGGCTAGCTCTAGTGATCAGTATCAAGTATACCTTGACAAAAAAGGTCCCATAGATTGGACAAACGTGCCCGTATAGCGTATAGTATAGTCCCGGAGTATAGTTCTATGTGGTCGCAGCCTTAAAGAGGCATCTCTGAATGTACATAGTGACTTACAGACATTAGCCATGATCTGCTGACTTGTATCCTTAACCATATCAAACTTTACTTAAAGGTGCAATTCATGATTTTGGTGTGACAAAAACTTCACCTGTTTTCTAGCTAAATAATAATAAGAGTACATTATGAATATAAACTGAAAATTTCACTTGATTCCGACCATTCGTTTCCAAGTTACAAGCTTTTCAGCATTTTGAAAATCCCCATAGGCTACTGTGTTGTAATTACTGTCGGGGCCCCGACAATCACTTTTCTCAAAAATGCAAGCACATATGAAAGAATGGTTTGGGGATCGTAACATATACCAGTCGACGATTCATATAAGCTAAAAAACTAAATTTTGATAGAGGTGACCTTGAGGGTGAAAAGTGGATCATGAATTTCCCCTTTAAAGTGCAAGATATAATTAATTATGCTTTGAATTTTTGGATCACTGGCGATTTAAAAATTAAAGGGTAGTGTTTCTAGAAATAAATTGTTAAATTCTCTAAATTCAAGCTGTTTTCCATCTACCAAACCATTTTTGGTGAAGATATCGTATCTAACATTAGATTAAGTCATTTTAAAATGACGAGCACTAGTTCTGAAATTGAAAATTTGGGAAAATACAAACACTGGTAACAGTTGACTAAGGAACAAAATGGGTGGAAATTCATCAAATTCATGTTTGTTTCATTTCTATCATGCCTTTCTTACCTTGATTTAAAGAAGTTTTTATGAATTTTCATTTCCATGTAGAATCATGGCTAATACCTTTAACACTCATTTTGTGAGAGTTGGTTAAATGTGACCCATCACTAGGAACGAGCTGTAAATGTGGCAAACCTAATATTGTGCTTCATGTAAAAAAATACAAGCAATTAAAAATGAAATTTGAACATTTTTTATGTTTTGTTCAAAACACTATGATCTGCAAAGTTTCACTTAAAAAAACAAGTGAAATATGAAACAAAAATTACATTGCTAAGGGCCATCAACAAAAGAACACTTGATCTCTGTTAATGCCACCAGTCATGCACTCTAACAGCCTTTTACAGCTGATAACTTGCATGACCTGGATGTTAAGTGAAGTTAAGTGAAGTTAATTGATGTGTGACATTGTGGTTCTTACCAGGGATACTTATAAAATGGTCTTTGCAAATTTTCCTTTTAAAAAATAAAAATGTTAAGAGGCCGCCTTTATGCTGCGTTCATGGTACACAGTCACATAGATAGTAAGCTTGTCAATGTCATAGAAAACTTGTGGTCTAGCTGTATAACCTGTATTTTATTCAGGGCTGGACATCGGTACTGCAGGCGGGTAAATTTGATGTCGGGCAGGTAAAAATTGAAAGTTACCTGCCCGACATGGTGGGTAAATTTTTTTCAAAATTAGGATTTAAATTTATATAGGAACAGCAACGTTTTGCAAAAACCACATAATTTTCCGAGTCTCTTTATGAAAAAACAGGCAAATTTGTGTCATTTATAGCAAATTTGTAGAGGTTTTTGATAGTTTGTTTTTTCAATTGATAAAATTTGAGCAGATAAATTTCATGTTGGGCGGGTAACTTTTTGAAGCCTGCCTCAAAAGTTCTGCCCGACTGGTTAGTACTAATAATACTAACGTCCAGCCCTGATTTTATTATTATACATTGTTCATTTAAGAAATTATTTAAATATTGGTACCTCCATAAGGGTCAGTCATATCAAAACAGTTTGGATCGATTCCCATGTTTGAGGGTTCAGGAATGGAAACATTAAAGGTGTAGGTTCCGATCACATTCTCACCCCTCTGGGC
>JXSR01S072680.1:24377-47454 GCA_000969725.1 Ophiothrix spiculata
TCATGCACCGACTCATATCAAATAGAATATTAATGGTATATTTACAGAAAGTTTTGTGTTAAGCAACTAGTATAGGTATTAGGCCTATATATTTCTAAAAAAATATGAATCCAACATATCGTTCTCAAACACAACTATTTGTTATTATCAACATATTTTTAATTTTATCTAAATGCATTTCAAACAATCTAAGCAGCTAAGCTTCCAAGTTTTCTGAATGATACGCTGTTTATCCAATCACCTATGTGAGATTTTTGAGAGTTATTTGTCAGTACTTGGCGGTCGCTCATGGCAAAAGTGTGTCACTTTAATTAGTACGTTTGTCACATTAGGGACACACACCCCTGTGAAGCAATTGTGGTTTCATTGATGTGGTAGAAAAAGGTTTTTTACTCTCAATTTAAAGTTTTAAATCAAAATCTAGATTTGCCTCGCTGTCTAATATTGAAACATAGCACATTTGCTTTGGTCTCTTGAGACCCGTCTTTTTTCGTCTTGGTCTCTGGTGTCAAAAGTTTTAATCTCGGAAGGCTTGGTCTTGGACTGAAATTTCTCAAGACTTGCCTGTCTGTACTACAACATTGATATCGGTTCAAACAATAATTCATGCGGCTCATATATGAATCATACATCAATCTGAATTACCCATAAAGCACTAATTGATTGCCAGAGGAGTACTTTGTGCTTGCAGTGAGCTGTGTGTGATAGTATTAAACTATGGTAATCTCTTCTTCACCGATTAAAGTTGTGCAACTTTGCTGACAAAGGATTGTATGAATTTTATTATAAATGCTGTAATTGAACATCGGTTCATCTGCTGGTTTTATGTTGAGGTGCAATTTATTTGAATTGTTGCTGTACGTGAGTATCCTAATCTTTATAAGTGAAGGTCATTCCAAAGTTGGGGTTGTACTTAATAGCAGTGGCAAATGACCAAGCCTTAATTGCAATTTTGAGCTGTCATGATGTAGCATGACACATTTGCATATTGCTATGATGATTTGTTGCGAGAAAAGTTGATTTTTAACCATGTCATTGAGACCAACACGACACAGCTATTGATTTATTGGCTTTTCCTTTTCGTGCTTGCCACAAAATGTTCCAAGTGCGTCAAAGTTGAAGCTTTTGATATGTCACAAAACTTTTGATATGTCAGTCTTGTTGTGCGGTAGCCACGTCAGACAATCTGAATTCAGCTTTATAGGTGGTAGACTCTGGTATGAGTTCTGTGAAAAGTAGAGAAACAGGATGACATCCATCTTGTTAAGAAGCCATACATATTGCTGAGCATTGCTTCATGCAGTGAGCTGACCCTTTTTCCTGGTACTGTCATGGTTGCTTTTATTTCCCATAAGGTGCTTCTTTACCCCCTTGAAACGTAATGCTTCAAAACTAGGAGGTCAGCGCTACACTTGTTTGTTCTACATGTAAAGCCTCAATAAAGCAAATTGAGTTTCAGAATTTGAGTTGGACAGAATGCAAAGGCATTTTGTTTTTTCCAGACTAACAGTTCTTTAATCAGATCTTGCAGAAATGTAGTTAGCATTAATAGAGTCAGGTGCAGAAGTGGGTCTTTTTGCCAAACTTTTCCCATTCAGTGACAATGTTTTATTGATTTTTTTTTTCAAGATTGGCACAATTTTATCAATAGATAGATTTCTGCACCTTGATGATAATCAGGCCTCTTAGACTGACATTTTGCTTAAAATTTACATGTGATTAATATGCTTCACTATTTTGTGAAGTCATTTCTGACTTGAGAAAATTATACACCTTGAATTCTCATTTGTCCCGTCTTAATGCATGGTAATCATTTGTGATGAGTTGAAGGCTTTTGTGAAGAAGCAAAATGTTATTACCATGCGTTGTCATTGAGCTGCGCAATCACCAATGCTTCACGGATTGTTTACATGCATCTTATGTCAGTGTTGTCCTATGTGAGAAATAAGAGTCTGAAGACCAGTTTAGAGCAGAGGGGGGCATGGCCGAGCGGTTAGAGCGTTGGACTCGTAATCGCATGAAATACATCTGTCTTGGGGTCGAGCCCCGGTCCCAGCACATCTCCTTGTTTCCTTAAGCAAGAAACTTTACTCTACTTGCTTCGTGCTTCGGAAGGCACGTAAAGCTGTTGGTCCCATCTGAAGTGTTCCTGACACACTGTGGGATGTAAAAGAACATCACAGGCTATTCGAAAAGAGTAGGGAAAAGTTTCCCAGTCATGTTGACTATACCTTCAAAAGCATATCATTTCTCTCTAGGACCAGAGAGCTTTGCGTTTGACTCCAATTGGAGTGTTGCGAAGTATCTACAGCAGAAGCAGATGAGCTGCAGATGCAGCATGGAGAAATCTTTGTATCTTTATTCACTCCCGTTCATTTCATAATTATAACTGGCTGAGAATGGCGTATCAGCCAATCATGGGCTTTTCTCTCAAACATGTAAATTAATATTTCTTATCATTTTGCGGGTTTTTTGCTTGATGGCAAGATCATCTCAACTGCAGTATGAGCTACATAGTGTCTTCTACAGAGATATGTTGTGTTCAGTTGTCGGCAAAGTTCCCTCTATAGTGGTATGATGCATGTGCAGTTGGCACAGGAGTTGGAAAACTGGCAACACAGGTTTTTAAAAACCTTTTCCTTCTTATTTAGCCAGTTTACAGCCTCGGCTAGCATTGTCAAGTCAAGATTTATTGATTTAAAATGGAACACTAGTTATTGGTCTTCAATTTGTTGTTCACAAACAAAGTTTGATTCAGGTCACATATGTTCTCTGGATTGGTCACAAACCCATCACCATCAAATGGCCTGTAGTGGCAGAAAGTACTACAACACTTCACCTTGACCTCTATGCCTTCACTGCAACTCTAGGGTTGAGTGGTGCCATTTGTATCATGATGCTCTGACAGGCTCCTAGGGTTGAGTGGTGCCATTTGTATCATGATGCTCTGTCAGGCTCCTAGGGTTGAGTGGTGCCATTTGTATCATGATGCTCTGTCAGGCTCCTAGGGTTGAGTGGTGACATTTGTATTATGATGCGCTGCCAGGCTCCTAGGGTTGAGTGGTGCCATTTGTACCATAATGCGCTGCCAGGCTCCTAGGGTTGAGTGGTGCCATTTGTATCAGGATGCTCTGTCAGGCTCCTAGGGTTGAGTGGTGCCATTTGTACCATAATGCGCTGCCAGGCTCCTAGGGTTGAGTGGTGCCATTTGTATCATGATGCTCTGTCAGGCTCCTAGGGTTGAGTGGTGCCATTTGTATCATGATGCGCTGCCAGGCTCTTCTGTCACAGCTGCATGGGTAACCTGGACAAGTACTAGATCGGTATACCTGCAGTATGTCAGCTAGGAGGCAGTCTAACCATCTTGTTGGTTGGCTACCTTGAGGTTGGTCCCCCTCATTTAGTTAGAAATCTACAAACTATTGTCTACAAACCTACCTTATATTATTTATATTTACCTATGTCTATCTTTTTAGCGTGATTTTTTATTGCTTTCCTTCTGTATGTAATCTTGCTGTTGCACCAAATTCAACACGAGCACAGCCTGCATGGTGCGATATAACATGATAAATCTTGCGACAGTAGTCCGCCAAACATGACAAAAAATCACCATTTCCTCCATTTCTTCAGTCAATTTCCATATTCTTCACTCCCTTCTCCAGGTCTTTTATGTCATCGGATCTCTTATCTGAACTATTTTGAAGGGAGACATTTTGAAGCTGCAATATCCACTTCAGTCATGTGACTGACCTGGTTCACTAGTGAACCTTGGTTCCCGATAGTTAAAATTTACAGTAATGCTACTTTCATACTTATTGACGCTTTGCAGCTCTGTTGCTTGCTTCGTTTCATAGTTTTGTCGCTTTTCAGATTTGCCGCTTCATGTCACTCTGAAAGTTGAATTCATTTCATTTCAAGAACAAGGATCTGTATAATTATATAGCTTTATCTAGGTGTTGGTTTGGATGTCATTAGCACTCAGCCATGTGCTTTAAAGCTTTTAAATTGTAAGGGCTTTGGCAATCCGATGTTTGATATCTTCTGAACAGAATCTTGCTGTGTTTGTTTCTCCGATGGTGATCTTGATGTGGAGATCACCCAGAGTAGTATCACTCAGCTGGACGATCTCATCAATATGAAACCCCTGTCATTTCTTAATGGGTCTCTTATCAGTTCATTTATGATAAATTGGATATTGGAACTGTATGTGTTAAGTGTCAACATTGAATACCAGGGCAAATCTAGATTTCCATTTATTGCTTTTTATTCAAAGTAGAAACCTTTTTTCATTCCACTTCATGGATATCATTAAGAGTTTCCATATAGTGTAGTGGCAGTTAGACCTCTACTAATGTGGCACACCTGCCTATGCAGGTTGTTCCAATGCTGAAAAATAAGTCTAGAAACACTCCCACTGGTTTTTGATAAATGGTGTGCATTTAGAAAACAGCTTACAGAAAGCATCCAATACTATAAACTCATTAGAACCATCATTTTGGCCTTATGCATTTGTTCTGGTCAACTGAAGATTTAAAGTATTGGTGATCTTAAAAGAAGGTATATTTGAGAATGAAATGGGTTAGATTCAGGTTTTGTACAAATTGGCCATAACACTTTGGCTGAATGGGTCAAACATACTAGTTGCCTACTAGAAACTATTTGTAAAGAAACCATTATTATGCTTTATAGGGTGAGTTGGCAGGTGGAATGTACACTTGATATTTATCTTTTGATTTCTACTAATTTTAATTGAATATATAAATATATTGTTTCCATCCCCTTAATTCTTAGATGATGCAAAATGAAACCATATTTCCAGGTAGTCTTTTTGATGTGACTGACCCCTCCCTCCCCCTCCATGATCATTTACATAATGATGGTCAATCAACCATAAATGGAATTAATTAAGTGGATGTATTCACACTTATATTTAATCTAATGCTTTCTATTAATGTATGTTCCATTCCTGAACCCTCAAACATGGGAATCGATCTAAGCTGTTTTGATATGACTGACCTTCCCCCCCCCCCATTTAGTATAAAATTTACAAGTTGTGATATATTGATGTCATTGAACAAAGGTGAATATAATTATGATTTCAATGTTTGAAAAAAAATGCAACGTGTCTTTTGTACTTATTCTGCACATTATGGAAAGGGCGTCCACACCAGGCAGCCAATCTTAAATATTTAATCATAATAGGGAGCATTATGGAGTAATGCATGGTCAAAGTGGTTTAGTCCAAGCTACAGGCATTGGGACTTTGTTTTCTTACATATAAAGTGTTTTTTGATGGATTCTAGTCAATTTGAAGGTGCTGATTACAAATCCAGTGAGTGCCAAAAAACTACCCTTGAGCGTTTTTCAGGAAAAGCCAAAATCAAAATGGCCGCCATTACAGGGGGGTAAATTTCAAAGTTGGTCAAATCTCGTTCAAAACATTGCCAATATGTTCCTCTCGTCACAAGGATGCAGAAAAAGTATAGTTTTACCTATCTACGATGTTCAGTTCTTGAGTTATATCCGAAAACGTAAAAAGGTCATTCAGGGGTCAACCGTTTAGCCCTATGGCAGTCAGAAATTTCAAAAGTGTCTGATTTTGCTGAAAATGGTCTTAAAATGTTCCTCGTGCAAAACTGTCTACACAAAGTAATAGTTTCAAACGTCTCTAATCAATCGTTGCTATGATATCAACCCAAACATACTCGAAACTCATTGCCATCAGTGCCCACTAAACAGGTGTGGCCTGTTACCATAGCAAGGAATGATCAGATACACTCGAAAATATTACTTTGTGTAGACAGTTTTGCCCAAGGAATATTTTGCGACTATTTCCAGCAAAATCGGACACTTTTGAAATTTTTGACTCCCATAGGGCTAAACGTGTGACCCCTGAATGACCTTTTTACGTTTTTGAATATAACTCAAGAACCGAACATCAGACATAGGTAAAACTATACTTTTTCTGCATCCTTGTGACGAGAGAAACACATTGGCATGGTTTTGAACGAGATTTGACCAACTTTGAAATTTACCACCTTGTAATGGCGGCCATTTTGATTTTGGCATTTCCTGAAAAACGCTCAAGGTTAGATTTTTGGCACTCATCGGATTTGGAATCAGCACCCTCAAATTGACTAGAATGCATCCAAAAACATTGTATATGTAAGAAAACAAAGTCCATCTTAACTCCCAATAGAGCCTAGCTTGGACTAGTTTTTCCTTTCCTGCATGCATGTGTCGCGAACCCCAACAATTATGAGCTTGAGCATCAACCACCTACTTGGGGGCACACAATTTGATTTTCAGGGGGGGCGTTGAAGTTGGGTTTGAGTCTTTTTTTTGTGCCACCTTTTTTTCGGCAGCAAAGTTTTTTTTATTCAGAAAACTTCCATGCCCCACCCTGAGAATCAAATGGTGCGCCCCTTAAAAGTGCAAACTCCATTCTGCTTCCTTTTAAAATCCCCTTCAGTTAAAAACGGCCAAGTTCGAACATTACAATTCTGCCTTTCCCCCCAATTTGATTCGTGGCAGAGAGACACTTCCCCCACAATGTCAGAATGCAGGCCTGAAATGTCTCTCTGTATGTGTAATGTTCATGAGTTAAAAACCAAGACTCAACTTTAATATACAAACTCTTGTATCAACATTCTGTGGTGTTTAAATCATTGATTATGAAAGTTTTTGTATTGCTATTTTTTTTTAATGTTGGAGAACGCAGGTCAGGGATAAATCTTTTGACACCAATAATAGATACTACGGTTAGTCAATATATCACATTATCATGCTTTGAGGTGTCCAAGTGTGGGAAAATATTGGATCCAAAACATGATAATGATAAATTATCTCGCCCAATATTTTTGCAACTCATAGCTCGACCAATAAATATGCATTGTGGGCTCAATCGATCCAATTTTATACCAAACACAAGGAGGTATTTTGCACCCACACATGCTCGGGTATTTGAAGATGATTTAATAGTTCTGTGTGATTTAGGGCTGATGAATACTTAATTTGGGCGGAATTGAAGGAAACAGGCACCGAATTTTCACCCAAATTATTGTTTTTGATTCCGTGTGCTGTTTAATAACATGGGATATTTTAAAAATTCTTGAGTATGCATGGATGTCTACGTAACTTATAGACAACTGAAATGGTTTATTCTTCACTTCAAAATAATGGAATCACAACGATCATAATATAATTTATCAGTAATAACAACATTAATGCTAAAACAGATCCACTTTTTCACATAATATTTCTTTATTTCATCAAGACATTCTCATAATATAAAATGATTAATTCAGCCATTACATTTCACAGGGAAGTCATGTTACAATATTCATGTATAACAAAACTATACATTAATATTAGGCTTTTACACAGCAAAATATATTAAACAAATATTGACTGCTTTGATGGAAATGATCATTTCCACAAGGTATTCTCAAACCATGACCAAGCTGAAATGATTCTGAGGGCAAAGTTAGGCCCGGTGCAGACTCCACTATTGTATAGAATATTTTGCTCAGAATATTCTATGCTGACGACAAAATGACGCTGGTTATCGAATAAAACACACAGCTTTATGCGATCAACTATGTCATTTTGTCGTCAGCATAGAATATTCTAAGCAAAATATTCTATACGATAGAGGAGTCTGCACCGGGCCTTATGGTTTGGGATCACGCACGGAAATTACTTTTAACTCAATATTCATTATACATGTATATGTTTTTGTCCGCTGATAGGTAAGAAAAACATTTGTGATGACTCATCCTGAAAAGGGGGACTTTGCGACAGAACACTTTTCACGAAACTGATGAAAATAGGCAGCCAAAAATAAAGAAAATAATAAGAATTTTCAACAGATTTTCTGTTGTAAAATTTGATCGCCTTGATGAATTTCAAAAAGTAAGGTGTCATTTTAAAGCTTAGAAAATGCTCTAACAGATGAAATAAAAGTCAAAATTAATATCATCTGCAAATTCCCCCCTTTCGGGTGAGCCATCACATTTTAGCACTTAATAAAACATGCATCTTCATGTTGATCTGAAACGCATATTTCTTCTTTCAATGGTGATTGTATTATGCTCCATATACACAATAGCATGTGCTTGACCAAAGTTCAAGTTTTCCCCTGCTTGTTCATGCAATACTGGAAAAAAAACTCCACTAGTTTGAGATTGTATCATATGTGATGACTCTCCCCGAAAAGGGTGACTTTGCTACAGAACCCTTTTCAAGAAACTGATGAAAATAGGCAGCCAAAAATAAAGAAAATAATAAGAATTTTCAGCAGATTTTCTGTTGTAAAACTTGATTGCCTTGATCAATTTCAACAAGGTGTCATTTTATAGCTTAGATAATACTGTAATAGATGAAATAATAAAATCCAAATTGACATCATCTGTAAAGTCCCCCCTTATGGGGTGAGCCATCACATATGTACCGTAATGAGACTGAAGGCTCATACGACCTCAAAGCAGTGATATTTTCTGTATTGTATGAGAACAAACAAAAGGTAACAAATTTATCATTAAGTATAGGCAAATTTACAAAGGCAAAAGCTTTAAAAAATCTAGAGAATCAATGTTTTTTCATAAACTATAAATATTGCAATAAATTTTACTTTTTTTTGCTGCCGAATTTGATTGACTGCTATGTGTGTCGTTACTATGAGCAACATGCATGTACTGCATCATCTACCTCTAAGTTGCACCTGTTTTATGAAACCAATGTCAAAATTGTTGGTAAGGGAAAAATAAGTTGTTTGGTTGTCCTCCAACGCCCGCCAATATCTTTCGAAACTGGAAAAAAGTTGTACTGTACAAAAGTATACCACACCTAATTTTCAGATTTCATAAAGGTTGTTTTTTTCTTTTTGAATTTTGATCTTTTGAAAATATTTTTTAAGTTGTTTTCATTTTGTTTACGTTTTAATACTGTTTTTAAACTTGTGTAAAGATATTTTTCGGTACAGTAGACTTATATATAGGCCACAATTTGGTGTAGCTTTGACTTACATTTGAAAAATAATCTAAAAAAAAAACCCGCCCGCCTGCACTTGCTCAAAAAAGTTGTAGAGGACAACCAAACAATTTTTTTGCCTAATCAAATGATGAATGCCCTGACAAATATAATGTTGCAGGCATAGCAAGACCAAGAAAAAGGTGAATTAGGGTTGTTTTCAAGGACTGAAGGGTGTATCGGGTGACACTGTTAAGGATATCAAAAACAGCAATTTTGGGGCAATTTTCAAGAAATAGGGTAAAACAGCATCGATAAAATCCCGATTTAGGGTGTGAATAGGGAAAAAGAGCCCTCCACCCTTTAGGAAGTGTTTTGAAAAACTGTGGCCACGCTAAGCCTGCAACATTATACCCCCCCACCCCGACATCCAATCAGGCTGATATGAATGATGGTTACATGATATCAATGATAACTCATTTTTCGTGATTCAAGATGTTTCTCTTGCTATTACAATATATTTTAAGCCATTCATTTTTTATACAAACACATTATTGCAATGGGGTTAGATTCACACAAAACAAAAGTTTGGTATATATAAAAAAACAAAGGCAAGTCATGATCAAGGTTTTTATAGAAGTCATGGAGGAATGTAAATGTTTATGTTTGAGTGTTATATTCATAGATTTAGAGAAAAAGTCACAGACCCACCACCATTTTTATTCCGTCACGAGTTCAAATTGGGGTATTCAGGTTTTTGCAAATTATGCAACAAGACTTATCGTTATGCAAAAATATTGAAAACACACCCACATGTTTTATGTACAGGTTGACATATCATTCACCTATAAAGTATTATTTGCACTTACACACAGAGTTGATTTTGGTGGGAACTGAGTGAGGGTACCCCCCCCCCCCCCCCCCCCCCATTTGAGTCTCACGAGCTAGTACACTTAGTCCAGGATCTCCTCTCTTAATCTATAGATATATCACTCTGATTACACCTGTTGTAATACATAATGACCCTGTTGGCTTTCTATATAACACACTTTTCACAAGTGTTCACAATAAATACATCTAATATAGCCTCTAATAATACTCTGTTAATACTATCCAAACTGAACTTTAGGCACACGTGTATTATATGATATATACAGCAATAATTCTATTTCTTACAAAAATAATACACTATCTTCATAGAGAGTTACATTTATTTCCACATTTGGTAAACAAGGAATAACGTAAAATTCACTGATTTAAACTTAAAATTGCATTAGATTTTGGAAACTCCCATTTACATGTTACATGGACTGATCAAAACAAATAGCATTTCAAATATTTAAGAATTCCCCACAAATCAAGGCACAAAAATACAACAATATACATGAATAGTGACATGTCATTGAATTTATATACCAATCTAGAATGGTAGTACAAATTAGGCACAGGATTTTTCAATGATTAACCCTTATAATCAAATAAGGCATACAAGGTATACAAAACTGTGATTTCAATCCATACAAACAACAAAAATATTTATATATTCAATAACCTGATTTACACAAGGTGTTTTCTGTGGTACACTCAAGTCTGGTATAAGGTCAGACTGGTCACAATATTATTTATTGGGTGAAGCAGAGATAAGGTATGGGAAATTATCATGTACATAGTATCATTATAATGATCATACTTTTTTGGAATTTGGTGTTTTAAAGTAAACACAAATTTTGGAAATCTGTCAAAAAAAAAAATCAATTTCGACAAATTACGATCTTGACGTGTATTTTCATCTGTAGCGCGAAATGAAGTTTGCTGCATTTACGGCTCGTTTTTTAAACGACCGTGGAAGTTATATAAGTTTGTGAAAACTTCTATATGGAATTCTGAAGTTTGCTCTTTTTGAAACCACGCAAAGTTAGGCTGAGCCAGCATGGATACAACATTGAGTGGGCAACAATTTTTCATACCATATCAACCCTGAACCCAATAACAAATGTATCACGCTACTATGATATGCTATGGGAAATTATCACCTGACCAGTGTCATTTTCAGGCTCAGCTACACTTAACACACACAATAATTTATACATTCAACAACTCACTGTTATCTTCTTATACGGGAACGCGTCGTTGTTGATTCATAATGAATCCACAGTTGATATTCAAATAAGTGCGTCACGCATGGCACAGCGCGTTCATCGCCAATCAACAACTCTGCATTCGATGTGTCGGCATATTTATATCACGCTCTTGTGGCTAAAGCCACCCTCGCGCAGTAATAAATATACACGGACGCATGAATGCATCGTTGTTGTTTGGCGATGAACAACTCTGTAGCGTGTTTAAATACCTAAATAGAGTATCGCTATCACTACAGTTCCGTTTACCTCTTATTATCATATTGCTATATCTTGGCAGGAATTTATATCATTATGTCCAATAACTATCCATCATAAATATGCAAATTTCGATCGGTAATCAGCAAGCCTTTTCTTAAGCCGACACAGACCAGGAGTCAGACATCTGAAAAATGCGGCTCCCGGTTCTCAAAATTTCTAGATAACCAGGAGCCGTATTATCAGGGCCAGGAGTCATTTCAAAAATTGCATATAATATTTTGTAACATTTTGATTTGAAAAACAAAAATCTATTAATAAAAGAACTTGCTTGATTTTTTTTCTGATGAATATGCATTGTTTTTCCAAAAATATCAATGTTTCCAATCATTTTCTTCACAAATATGGACTTGTACTGGAGACAAAAATATTGTACACAGCAAGTACAGCAGTAGCAGGGAAAAATGTCATTGCATGGGTCTCATTTTTTCTGTCCCACCAGGCAAAAAAGTCGGGAACCATAGGGTAAAAACCCACTTAAGAAAAAGCTTGGTGATCAATAGTTTGAAGCAGTTTATTAATACACAATCTATGTACAGTTACTGGGATCCTTCTATTAGATGTGCAACCTAAATAGCACAAATTTGAAATCATATCCTATCATCCATGCATTTTATCTGTATTAAGGTTCACAAATGAATTTTGTAAGAAAATTGCACTAATTGTGCCCCAATCTACCAGCATGAGAACAAATATTGACAAAACACCCCGAATTTCCTGTAAATAAGGACTTTCCTGTATGTTTGTACTGGACAGGTGGTGCGTAGCCAGGATTGCGTACCACGGGGTTCGCAATAAATCCTAGTCCAAAACAGCGACAGGTCTAGGGGTACCTGCCGGTATTGGAAGGGTCGCCAAAATTATGTATTATTAGCAGTAACTAGGACTATGGCATCCTTTTTTCGTTGTTTTCCTATTGTTGTATTTCTTTTTCCACTTTTCGTAGAACCCCAGGGTGCGCTCGCCCCTTCCGCACCCCCTGGCTACACAAACGGTGGGAGTATAGTTTTGCCCCCAAGTGAGACTTTATTGAGAATAAAAGAGAGGCATGTAGGTTTCACAATTAGATGTCTATTTCAAGACCACATTACACATTTTTTGTATTACAAAATGAAGCAAAATAAAACATTGATTTGGGCTTAAATTCATGCAAAGCACCAAGTATAAACAATGTATTCAATCATTGTATTACGTAGGTGGGTTTTGCAAACAATAACAACAACAACAAAAGCAAATCATACACCTGTTTAAGCATACACATAAAATGTTATCTTAATTTGTCTTTTTGTAATAATTGAGCTATTTGAAAATTACTTACAGGGAACACAGCACAAATCATCTTAGTCAAAGAATATAAAAAAAAAAAGGAATTGGAATTGAAACTCATTTTAATTTAAATCACCAAGTCTATCCTTTTTGAATGGCCGCTATCTTTCTAGCAATTATAGGGTTTGTGTGTGTTGCATGCCATCTTTAGAACATGGAAGTGGCTATTGACACGATGATCATATCAATAACTTCGCCCAAAATGGCTATAGACACAATAATCGGGTGTGAAAAAGTGAATTGCTATGGAGCCGATGCTCACTGATGCTCAAGGGGATGGAAACGAAAATAGTTTAAGGAGGAATGTGACTTGCATTGATTGGTAATATTACAACCGGGAGAGTTTCTGATGTTATTCAGAATGTCAACTTAAGATGTTGCCTTTTTGTCCTTTGGTCCGTGGCAGACCAAAAGAGAGGAGTAAAACAAACAAGAGGACGAAAATAAAGGGGAGCAAAGTTGTGATATTACCAATGCAAGTCACCTTCCTCCTTCCACTATTTTTGTTGCCATCCCCTTGAGCTTCATGATTGAGCTCTTGCATCATTCATTTCATTTGTCGCATAATAATGACACCATCATCATCATCAAATCATACATAAAATATACATGATTATTACAAACACAGAATACAAATTAATGCACTGCTTTTTACTTTCAAGGTGTACATTTATGACACATGATTAAGGCAAAATCGATGGAAAAGGCAAATTTCTATAAAAACTTCCAAAATGAGGTGTACATTTATGACACATGATTAAGGCAAAATCGATGGAAAAGGCAAATTTCTATAAAAACTTCCAAAATGATTATTGGTACAAAATGACAGATTTTTATAATTTGTTAGGTTACAGTAACTACATGTTAATTCCATTACCTTTCTATGATAGACCCTGGTTTGATAACACTATCTAACCTAGGGGTCGCTGAAAACTCAACCGGCGGTGGACTACCTGTTCTGAGCAGTTCTGTGTAGTTCAACCGGAATAAACAATAGCCAACCACTCATAACTAGCAGACAACCGCCGGTTGAATTTTGAAGCAGCCCCTTATGAAGATAAAGAATTTAAACCAAATCTCACGACTTACTTAAATTTTGGAATAAGAGATATTTTTTTGAAATTGTAATTTAGGGTTCTTTTACTGTTGGTGCTAGTGACAAATTTACGAAACATTGAACCGTCTTAAAGTTAGGAAGGATTACGAAAAGAATTATGATTATTGATTTATTTTGAGAAATTATCAATGACTGCAATTTCACTATTTCTTGACTGATTTTGATCACATTATAAATGTACAACAAATTGTGTATATTGCATATATTCAACCAAAAATATCACTTACATCTCTGTTCTTTTTTGACAAAATCTTTGACACTTCAAAATATATTCTAAAAATAAGTAAAGTTCAACCAAATTGGGATCTTAATACAATTGTAGATTTTTGTTTAAAATTCCAATGCCTTTTTGATCCATGCTGTTCTTCTTCAAAACATAACAAAAATATTGCTTGATTCTACCTTTCATGTCTAAAGATATTTTTACCATTGCACCAAGACCTTTATAATGCACTTCCATTAATTTTCAAGGTGTCCATAAATTCATGATTAAGGTATCATAACAGAAAAAACCTAAGGTGGCTTCAAAACTCAACAGAAGTGCTCCCTTAATCTACTGAAAAATATTTAACTTCCACTGATTTGCAAGGTGTTAACACATTCCTGATTAAGGCATATCAATGGCAAAGGTAAAATCTTTAATCTACTGAGCATATTCAATTTTGCAAGTATTTTATCTCCTGAATTACCACTGGTGGTCATTTATGCCAGTATTTACTTACATATCGAATAATCTGTAATGATAGATAATTTAATAAATATACTTCTTGAGCTTTTTAATTTCATGAATGTTTACACATGTTGTAATTAAGACTGATGTTTACGTAATATTTGAATACATAATTTCAAGATGTTTAATTTCACATAAGGTCTGAGTACAAAAGGTTCTTTCTGATCATTTTATCATGTCTATGTTATCTCTTTTCTCAATCCTCCTAAATATGACCACTGATATTGATACTATAAGTAGCTATTGGACTTAGCTACTTCTTACACTCAGGCATTTAAATATAAAATATGACATAATAAACCTTAGTGCTAAAATTCAGATTAATCCAAGTGTATCTGACCAATCACATCAGAAAGAACAGTCAATTAGTCTACCTATCAATGGGGCAAACTACATGAGAGCTCGAATGTACATCCATGTACATTAAACTCGATACATTCGTGCGCCTCACACACTGCCTGTGCGTACGCGTTAACATGCGACTTGGTAAAACGTGTAGGTATAACGCGTAGGCGCAAACACATACACGCAGTTGAATACGCAGCTTGAATCCACATCTGGTTGACGCGTCATCTTGTAGACACAATCTCAACTCCAGGAATGTACATTGATGTACATTCCAAGCTCTTGTGTAGTTTTCCCCAATATTGATTTTCCCAATTGGCAACAAAATATCATACAACAGGCAAAGGACACAACATGTTTTCAGAGTAGCTGTCGTAGTTGTAGCTGCGGCAGACAACCACAAATTGTCCAAGTTTGAGCTGTCGTGACGCAGCAAAACACATTTGCATATTCCCACAAATGCGTGTCGAGAAAAGTTGAATTTATCCCAACTCAAAACGGTGCGTTGTTACGACCATCACAACCTCAAAACAAAGTGTTGTTACGACCATCACGAAGAGGAAAATTCAAAATGGGGTGTTGTTATGACCATCACGACAAGGAAATTGATATATAAGTTTGTCATGCTTGCCACAAATTTTCCAGCTGGGACAAGGTTGAGTATGCACATTTAAGGCCACCATGACAGACTCTTAAACTATGCAAGTTTACTGACGGGATAGATAAATTGCAAAGGGTGAGTAAAGCTCTTCCCATAACACACAGCAACATTCCAGTAAGCCTAATAGAATGTTCACCAAGGTCACCCCACTACTGCATTCATTTGTGTGGTAAACATGTTGAATTTACTCTATTTCAAACTGTATTTTGGGAATGAAAAACTCTGTCGAAGTGAGATTTGTTTACATTAATATCAAGCTGTGATTATCCCCTTTCTGAAGGTCTTTTCATTCACACTTCGACATTATAATAAATTTTCTATAGCAAGTTTTCAATCAGTAGTTTTATCACATAAGTCTATGGTAGTTGTTCACTCAGTGTGTTGTTTATAAGCAGTGGAAATAGCAGTTTGAATTGAATGGTGGGAAGTACTTAAAACACCCTCTGGATAAATTGTAACTGGTAATGACTTGCTGAAGTTGCTCTCCGTTGATTCTCAAATTTGTATTGAGCTCTCTCAAAACACCCAATTGTGTGCTTAAATTCATGGGTATGGCAACACTGGATGGATACACTGTAAAATCCACTCATGACCTCTGACCTCACCTATCTGCTTTCCTTGCCATTAGAGGCATAATCTTAAGCACCAATTTGTCGTTATCCATCATGATATCGTAGACATCGTCGATGGGTTTAGTTCTAACATTTTCGCCGTTTATTTCTAGGATTTCGTCTCCGACTCCGAGCAATCCGGCTAGAATCTTGGCTGGATGGCCGTCTCCAAGACGAGTTACAAAAATACCTGGAAAATGGTATCAAGAAACATGTTGTTAGTAATAATGAAACAAAAACTCATGTACCGGTAATATAATTAATAGTAAACATGGTTTTCAGATCTGGATGCACTAAAGGGTAATTCTAAACTGAATTAAAAACAATATGAATAAAAAATCTCACAATGTAAAATGTTTAAACATGAAACTTAATTGGGCGGTTGCTATTGTTCAGAACAAAAGCAACCGCCCAGAACCGCCAGTTACGGACGGTAAATCGCCGGTTGAAATTTGAAGTGGTCCCTTATGATTAAAATATGCAGAACAATTTTCAATATTTGATGACAATACAACTGCATCATTTTGGCTATAAGAAGACTTAACAAGAATTTTAAGAGCTAATTAATTGGACACAACACATCAAAATTCCTCTAACATGCATCAATATTTTACAATTTTACTAACTTGAACAAAATTAAATGAGCATTACAGGTGGGTGTTAAATCACTCTTGACCATCATTTTCCCAAATCAGTGTCAATTTGGAGGTTTTTACACCACAGGAAAGATCATATTTTTCTCTTTCTCTTTACCCCAAATGTTTATACTTGGACTTTGACAATTCTTCTTACCTGAGCCGAAGTCATAAGTTCCTCTTGCAATATAAAATCCAAATGGACCAGCAGGAGGCTTGACTAATTCAATGACCTGTGACCCATCAGGGTCCCGTGACAACAGCTTTCCAACTTTGCGTCCATGACTCGGCAACGTGACATCTGTGTCGTAGGAACTTCTATGAGGTCTGCTGTAGAGGCCGATGACACTGGCCGATTTGCTGAAAATGATAAGAGTATGATAAAGTATGAGATTTGTAGAACTTATTTACAATGCTTGACATGCTAGCTATTCCCAGTCGAAGTAAATATGCCATATCTGTTAAGTGTGCATAACATGTAGTTTACAAGCCAGCTACAACCCATTTGGTTTGTGTTGTGATTAGGGCCAGAAAAATTGTTGACTTGCCCTTTGCAACAACCCAAAATTTGTGAAGTTTAGGATCCTCTATATTTTTATCGCGAACTTTATCTATCTCAACAGTCAATTTGGAGAATATAGAATGATATTTGTGCTGAGTTTACAACAATATTTACAAAGTGTTATATATTTGAATAAAACAAATGTATCTTAAAGAAACCACACAACATTTGTGTAAACAATTAATTGTGTTCACTTTTTCTTGGGCCCATTTTCAAAAAAAGAAGTCCAACCAAATGACCCACCATCGATTTCACAATCAAAAAGCAAATCAACGAATTTTTAGGTGTTATTTTGATGTTATATAGTCAGGGGCTGGTGTAGCAGGAATGTAAGTCCCGTGTTCTTATTTTCCGGGTTGTGCAGTGAAGTATAGGCTAACAACTCTCATGCAACATTAGTTTCATACTTTATTCCATTATGGTCTATGGAAGGCAGACTACCAGTTCAGGGGGACTACTGTCTACTACAGCCATTCTCTACAGCCACCAAAAACTTACTTTTTTGGCAGGAAATGCACCATTGGTATCATCCTTTATGGTTCTAACAAATATACTTGTTAACGGCCTAAGAGAAGCCAATCAATTATTTGCGCTGTAATATACAACTTGCAGGTGGGGGTTGGGGCGGGTAGGGGGATAATAATGTACACCTTTCACGGGTGGATCCGGGAATTTTCAAAAGAGGGGGCGCGATTTTGACAGCGCTTCGGCGTCCACTCAAAGTCAGATGTTGCTATCGAAAAATAAGATGTTGATGGGTGTAGAACTGTTCGAATATACCTAAAAATCATGTATTTGCTGCCGTTCTTGACACAATTATTGATTTCCAAGGAAAAAAATCATTAAAAAGCGATGTGTTTTTGCCGCTCTACCACAATAAGAGGGGGCGCGCGTCGGCTGCGCCCCCCCCCCTTTTAATCCGCCACTGTTTTTGCTCCATACCATACACTTACTTTTTGTCTAATTTGGAAAGATATCCACCATCTGTATCATCTCTCTTGGTTTTCTTCTTGCCAAGAATACTGGTTAGCGACCTGAGAGATGGTGATTTCTTGAGCTGAAATAAACAAAACATATCTTGGGAATGAAAAAACAACAACAAAAGAGTGAGAGGATGTTAGAGGAGCGGGGTTAGAACTGAAGGCCTATAGATATAAAATCCACCGCTCTTACCCATCTGACTCATTAGCTCAGTTGGTAGAGCGTGGCGCTATTAATGCCAAGGTCCCAGGTTCGAATCCTGGATGGTCAGTGATTTTTTTTCACTGACTGTCATTTAAAATTCATGTCAATAACAAAAGAATACATTGTCGTGAAGTTATAGGCTTTACTATATCATAAGTTGCTATATCATAGAGTACGTCTGCAACGCAAAAAATGTACGTCCGTAACGGTCGAACATTGTGAAATTATAACTAAAATATTTAAGTTCTGATTTTTTCTTTGCTAGTATTCTTAAGTTTGGTCCTTCTTGCAAGCAAAACTCTATTAGTTTCAACCAAAGATCTGCACACTTCATAGCAATTTTAACTGAAACACAAAGAGTCCAGAAAGTTTAATTTCTGTGAATACGACTGCAACAGGGGTTTCTCGCAACCTGCCTTGCAAATAAAGAATAAGATTGGAATGAAATTTTCAGGTTTTATACTTCTATCAGAGATATTTCAAAATCCAAAGACTTCATAATTTGGAAGCTATAGGTCCTCAAAGTCTATGAAGCATACGTCTGCAACTACGGAACTGCCTATACTTTAAATATTGGTGGAGTATGGTCTGATTTTTCCGAGTTTAGTTTTTAGGACGTTCAAATAAAAGAACACAACTAAATTGATTTCATGTTAGTTTTTAGGAAGAAAGATAACAACTAAAATAATTTCATTTTCAAATTTCAGTTAAAGGTAGGTATTCCGATCTGGTGACAAATTTAACATATAGTGTTTCCATATTTGAATGAAGGGTCATTACCTACATAAAGCAATTGTCAAGTTTCATTTGCATACCTTGAGCCAAATTAATGCTACAGACAAAAAATGTGTCTGAGAGTGACCAATAGAAACCTATAGGATATTTATTCTTTTTGACAAGATATCCCAGTAATTCAGTACTATTTTGACAATATCTCTTCAACGAAACATACTATGCTCGTAAAATTTTACAGGGGGGAAATATGCGCTTTGATCTGGTATCAAAATCGCCAATTTGATTTTTTGAGTGAAAGTGATCGGAACACACACCTTTAAACCGGTCCAACCATTTTGATTTTGCATTTGCAAATATTCTCTGTAAATGTAATTATGGTTACCATAACTAGAAACATTTTAGCATATATAACAAATATACATGTTTTTACTCATAAATTTCACATGGGGAAAAAAGTAAATTATGATTTGGTACCAAAATTTCAAAGAGTTAAACAAGAGTTGAGGCAATCTGATTGAGCTCTTTTTAAAAAGTGTACGAGGGGGTATAAAAAATTGAAATTTTGTCAGAATAGTCACTCATCTTTATGTACATTATAGTGCAGAAAATGTCTCATAAGTAGTTTTACTTTCTTTACAGGTGGTGATTGATGTCATCAACCTACCTCCTTAAAATATAAGCTGCATGGAGGAAATTAAGACATGCGGCGCAAATTGAGTCCTTGCATTTGAAGGGTTACAGAGCCCAGTAACTCTTATTGATACCACAAAAGTTTAGTTGTTTGATACCAAAGTAACGGGTAGGGTTTCCTCTATCAATTGATACCAAAATCGGTCCATAAATGACGTCACAATGGTGTAATAAACATGGCTGACGTAAAACTTTTTGATACCCCCTCGTATTTATCAATAAGTTTCATCCTTACAGTAAGGGTTCAATTCATCATCAAACTGTGCGAAGGATGTAGACTGATTGTCTTCTATGAACTCAAATGCGCTGTAAATACCTCGGATTAATATCATTCCAGTTATAAGGTCTGATATAGGGGGTATCAAAAAGTTTTAAACTTTACCCAGAAGGGATTTAGCTATATCAATGAAATTTTGTCACAATAGTCACTCGTCTTTATGTACATTATGGTGCAAAAATTGTCTCATAGGTAGTTTTACTTTCTTTACAGGGGGTGATTGATGTCATCTACCTACCCGCTTAAAACGTAAGCTGCATTGAAGAAATTGAGACATGCGGTGTAATTAATTCCTTCCATTTGAAGGGTTATATGGCCCAATAATTTTGTTTTGCACCACCAAAGTTTAATTGTTTGATACCTTAGTAATGGTTAGGGTTTCCTCTATCCATTGATACCAAAATTATGGAAATCGGTCCATGAATGACGTCACAATGGTGTAATAAAACATGACTGACCTGGAAATGTTGATTTTCATTGAAATCTAAAATCAGATTTTTTCAATAAAGAGGATCCCTACAATAATGGTCTGTAGACAATCAGTTAAAAGTGGGAGAAATGTGTTACTTTTCACATTGACTATGTTAAGAAGCCTAAAGTATCTCATAATGAAATTTCGTTCCTGGCGCCATTTCTTCTGGGTAAAGTTTAAAACTTTTTGATACCCCCTCGTATTATAGTTGAATGACTTATATTCCATAGCTTATATACTTGAAATTACAGTATGACAAAATACTCTAATAAACATGAACATTTTCTCTCGTGTGCTATAGTACTTTCCTGCACGTCTAATTTTGAATTATTTTGAGCGTATTCATTTTCGCGTATGTGAAACTTTCAACCTACATGGTGCAAACACATTATTTTTCAGTGTTTACTTTCACCCTAAACTAATTCAATCCAAAACCATTAGAATAAATGTAGCCAGCAGAAAATTACCACTTTAACAGCAAGGCCGAAACTATGGTCGGCCTCAAAACAAAATTTTCCCTACCAAACATTTGGTTGAGACGTCACCAAATATTTGCCATCGAATTTAAAGTATGAAGGGGTAACAAACATTTGGTCCAATGTATATGGCAATTCAATATTATGAGCAATCTAGCGCGAAATTTCATTTGGTCTCAACTCGGTGTTGAAGTTATTTTGTTTGGAGTCACTCGTCATTTTGACGTCATGACCAAATGTTTGATAGCGAAAATTTTGTTTGGAGGCCGACTATGGTTTCGGCCTAATATAACTGGAATAAGTTCACTAACCTTGCCCGGGCTACCATCGTCATTAATTCCAGCCTTGTCAATCCTGTCTAGACTGAGAGCCTTGCGCATAGAATTGAATTTCTTCTTGGTAGCATGACCCATACTTTGCATTTTATCCGAGATGGAAGCTTTGGATGCGATGGAAAGACGTGAGCTGCTGATATCGGAGTAGTTGTCAAGATCGCTGAAATAGAAAAGATACGGGATTGATTTCAAACAAACAAACTCTTGGTAGCATGGCCCATACTGTGCATTTTATCTGAAATGGAAGTTTTGGATGCGATGGAAAGACGTGAGCTGCTGATATCCGAGTAGTTGTCAAGATTGCTGAAATAGAAAAGATATGAATTTAATATTAAATAAAAAATTCTTGGTAGCATGGCCCATACTGTGCATTTTATCCGCGATGGAAGCTTTAGATGCGATGGAAAGACGTGAGCTGCTGATATCTGAGTAGTTGTCAAGATCGCTGAAATAGAAAAGATACGGGTTTGATTTTTAACGAAAAATTCTTGGTAGCGTGACCCATACTGTGCATTTTATCCGAGATGGAAGTTTTGGATGCGATGGAAAGATGTGAGCTGCTGATATCGGAGTAGTTGTTAAGATCGCTGAAATAGAAAAGATACGGGATTGATTTTAAACAAAAATTTCTTGTTAGCATGACCCTTACTGTGCATTTCATCTGAAATGGAAGCTTTTGATGCGATGGAAAGACGTAAGCTGCTGATATCTGAGTAGTTGTCAAGGTCGCTGAAATAGATAAGATACACACAAAAAAATTCTTTATAGCATGACCCATACTGTGCATTTTATCTGAGTTGGAAGTTTTGGATGCGATGGAAAGACGTGGGCTGCTGATATCTGAGTAGTTGTCAAGATCGCTGAAATAGAAAAGAAACGGGTTTGATTTCAAACAAACAAACTCTTGGTAGCATGACACATACTGTGCATTTTATCTGAGTTGGACGTTTTGGATGCGATGGAAAGACGTGAGCTGCTGATATCTGAGTTGTTGTCAAGGTCGCTGAAATAGAAAAGATACGGGATTGATTTCAAACAAACAAATTCTTGGTAGCATGACACATACTGTGCATTTTATCTGAGATGGAAGTTTTGCGGGATGCAATGGAAAGACGTGAGCTGCTGATATCTGAGTAGTTGTCAAGATCGCTGAAATAGAAAAGATACGGGTTTGATTTTAAACCATTCTTGGTAGCATGACCCATTCTGTGCTTTTTATCTGAGATGGAAGTTTTGGATGCGATGGAAAGACGTTAGCTGATGATATCTGAGTAGTTGTCAAGATTGCTGAAATAGAAAAGATATGGGTTTGATTTTAAACGAAAAATTCTTGGCAGCACGACCTATATATAGGTATATTTGCATCACAAATCAATTGTACTGGGAAAAAGTATTATGACTATCTTCACGATATGAAAAGCAGTAGTATGTTTTCAAACCTATTGTTAAAAAAGAATTAATAACAATTACTGACAAGTTTAATTCTAACAAGAGTGCTGGTAACGATAACATAGGGAACTTTATCGTAAAAAGAGTTATCAGTGAAATTGCTCA